>JAJOZX010020133.1:0-28902 GCA_023014485.1 Bathynomus jamesi | reverse complement strand
ATAGAATGGCAAAGAGACTCTCCAAAAGTTAACGTGTGGCTTGGAATGACCAAATCCAAAATTTATGGCCCATTCCTCTTTGCGAAAGCAACTGTAACAGGTACCGTCTACCTTGATATGCTTCAGCAGTTTCTCGAACCACAGCTTCTTGATGATGGCATTCTTGATAATGTTGTGTTTCAACAAGAAGCATTGATCTTTTGGCGATAAACCTTTGTTTTTATGAAACCCCATGCAAAGAAATCCAGGGGTGTCAAATCGGAGAACGCGGAGGCCAAGGTCGAGGTCCTCCACGTCCAATCCACCGATTCGGAAGGCGTCTGTTGAGGTATTCTCGAACAATTAGAGCATAATGACATGGTGCTCCATCTTGTTGAAACACAACATTATCAAGAATGCCATCATCAAGAAGCTGTGGTTCGAGAAACTGCTGAAGCATATCAAGGTAGACGGTACCTGTTACATTTGCTTTCGCAAAGAGGAATGGGCCATAAATTTTGGATTTGGTCATTCCAAGCCACACGTTAACTTTTGGAGAGTCTCTTTGCCATTCTATGACTTCAGACGGTCTTTCATTGGACCAGATAATGAAAAAATTATGAAAATAAAATTATGAAAAAAATTTAGAAATTTATACATTTTTAACACATATTAAACATGATAAACATAAATAAAAGTGTGTTTTTAAAAAATTTGTCCGATTTCATTGAAATAGATAGTTAATTCTGGGACACCCTGTATATTTATAATAAACAGATTGATGCAATGTTGTTTTACTTAATTCTTTTGGATAATTATATCATGTTACGCCTTCTGTGTACCTGAGCAATGGTATCTGATGGAACGAAATCTTTTAATTGTTTAGTGAGACAACTAACCATAATAATGCTAAAAAGTGGTATCTGGCAACTCAGCCTGAATACATAGCACGAAATCTTTTAATTGTTTAGTGAGACAACTCACCATAATAATGCTAAAAAGTGGTATCTCGCAACTCAGCCTGAATACATGGCGCTATCTGGCAACTCAAGCCATTTACGCCTTCTAAGCCAACTGGCTGATTAGGAGTCTATAATAATGTATACAATGGTATCTGGCAATGGTAAAAAGTGGTATCTTGCAACTCAAGCCATTTACGCCTTCTAAGCCAACTGGCTGATTAGGAGTCTATAATAATGTATACAATGGTATCTGGCAACTCAGTCTTCGATTAGAATTAATTAATTAAATATATAGCACAAACTGAATACATGGCGCTATCTGGCAACTCAAGCCATTTACGCCTTCTAAGCAAACTGGCTGATTAGGAGCCTATAAAACAACGCCTACTCGGCTGAAGTCTTAATATGCACTTTGCTCCTGCCAGGTGAACACCTCTCCGACTTTCTCTCCTTTCTCTTGGGGGATAACGCCGCCTCCAAGTTTTCCTTGTTGCACCTGGAGCATCCCCCCTTTGGGGATTTTTTTTTGCAACACCCCTCCCCTTTTGCAACAACCCCCACCCTTTGCAACACCCCACCCCCTTTGCAACATTACGTAATAAATTGCAACATTCCTGCACTCTCCCCTTTTGCGGCTATACTACTAACGTAGATGGAGATAGCTTTTTCGAAATATCTCAATATAATAGGACTAGAAATAACGCATAGAATAGTAAATAGCTGGAATAGTTTGCCAGTGGAAGTAATTAGTAGCATGTCTATAAACATTTTTAAAAATCGATTAGACGCATATGTTGATAGATTGGTTATAGTTTAAGGTAGTAAAATTAAGGGTGGATAAGATAGATTTTGATTCTCTTTTCATTAAAGATCACAATAACCAGACTAGAGGTCATAGTATGAAATTATTTAAGCCAAGATGTAGAACAAATTTAAGAAAACATAGTTTTACAAGTGCTGTGGGATATAAGGAGGCAGCATCTTGGGTTAGGGATACTCTCTGTCCTTGCACACCCCATTTAAAGAGATTCCTCTGCCGAGCGGTGCCCCCCCATAGTACTGTGAGGTATTGAAAAACTCATGATCTTCACTTGCCCCACAAACACCTTTAAATGGGAGACCCAAAATGGGTGCACACACATTTCTACATTACTGTACAGTCTTTACACCCACACCTACACTTTTCCTCCTAAGTGTATATATGGAAATATATATGGTTGTAAATTGTGACTTGGTCCGCAATTGATATGGACCGTGACTTATTTTTGGTTGGCAAGGTACTCGTAGTGATGGATACCGTAATGAAATTGACTGAATTCTTTGGATCTGATATATTTGCATGTCGGGTTATAAATAGATATAGAGTGTAATATATTTGTGGATAGTAGTCTATTGTGACTTGATCCCCTGGATCGAGAGATTCTATCTTTAATTTTTAATTGATAATTAATTAGTTTTAAATTGATAATTATTTAGTTTTGTAAAAATTGTTGCGAATGTACAGGCAGTTTTTACATAGTGGGGCCGCCTCGATGGGCTGACGTGGCCCCTAGTGTGCCCACTATGAAAATTTCTTATGTTCCTTGTGGTTCGGAACCCATGTAAAATTGTAGGTCCCCTCCGCCACCACGGAGGACATGCACAATACACAATTACGAACACAGTTAGGTAGACCAGTCATAAGTGGATCCTAGGGTCTTTGTTGGTCTGAAACATTACACTGCCCAACACCAATTTTGCTGATTTAATTCTAACACCTGTTTTTAGGTAACTTTGGTGTGCTGATTTCAAAAATCACGTCAGGTTTTCGAGCAATCAAATACGGAGATATCGCATTTTGGCAGGGTTATGCCCAATTTTTTTCTTTTCAAAAAATAAGTTTTTACATACTCAGAATCAGCATGGAAAAGTAAACAATTGTGCAGGTAGTGAACTTTAACATACAATGGTAATATTGACACATAAAGTGATTAAAAGTGTTTAAATAAGCAAAAAATGAATCCATGATCATGACGTCACGCTCACACCTGGGTAAATCACAGATACCAAAGATTTTAATATGTTGTACATGACCTTTAGATTTAATGCACAGATTTGCGTATTCCACAGATAAAATTTTAACAGCAAAACAGCTGTTAACAGGTCTCAAAAATCATCAATTTTGATAAGTGCCCTTCATGGATCACCCAAAATAGGCATATTGCATTGCACATTGCACGAAAACCTGATGTGATGGACAAAATCTAAGGTGATTTTTGAAATCAGCACATCAATATTATCCAGAAACAGGTCTTAGAATTAAATCACCAGCAAAATATTTTTTATTTGTTGGGCAGTGTTTTATATATATATATATATATATATATATATATATATATATATATATACTGTAGGGTGGGCGGAAAGTAGCTCCCTATTTTGGATTGGTAAAAAAATACGTATATTATCCATTTTTTTCAGAAGAAATAATATGAAAAGGTAGGCATACATGGTAGGTTTTCTCTAAAATTCAATGTGGGCTCCAACTCTTTCCACCAGCTTCTGGAGCCGCCCAGGAATGGCGTCCACTGACTTTAGCAGGAACTCCGGCGGGATGGAGGACATGACTTCCCGAATTCGGTCCTCCAGTTCTTCCAATGTCCTCGGTTTGGTGCGGTAGACTTCTTCCTTTACCCACCCCCAAAGAAAGAAGTCGCACGGTGCCAAGTCGGGGCTCCTGGCTGGCCATTGATGTGGACCACGACGACCCATCCAACGCCCAGGGAAGTGGGCATCCAGCCACTCACGGACAACAAGAGCGAAGTGCGGAGGGGCGCCATCTTGCATAAATATCAGATCGTCGATGTTCTCCCATGTGCTGACAACAGGCCAGACCTCGTTTCGCAACATAGCAAGGTACCGCTCAGCATTCATGGTGTTGCGCAGAAGGAACGGGCCCACAACCTGATCTGAGGTCATACCACACCACACCGTTACACTGAACCGATTCTGCCGTTTTTCAGCGGTAACCATGGGATCCTCTCCTGCCCAGTAGTGGCAATTGTGGCGGTTGACAAAGCCTCCGACGTGGAACACCGCCTCGTCGCTCCAGAGGATGTTGCGGAAGAGATGGGGCCAGTCTTCATGCCAAGCCAGCATGATTTCCCCGAACTCCATGCGAATGTCGCAGTCCTCGTCCGAGAGAGATTGGCAGTAATGCGGCTTCCACGTTCGCCAGTTCAGCTCCTTCTTCAGCACAGTTCGCACTGAGTAGCGGGAGAGTCCACTTTCCCGAGCTGCCTGGCGAGTTGACTTTCGTGGACTCCGTGCGAACATTTCCTGAACTGCCTGCACCGTCTCCTGGGCCCTGGATGTCGAAGGGCGACCACATCTTCGAACATCTGCCACAGACCCCGTGGTCATGAGCTTCGAGTGGCAGTTCTTGATTGTTTTCGGGTCTACTTGGGCACGTGGTCCGTGAATGGCCCGCCACCATCTTTGAACTCGAACGACAGATTGCCAAACTTCGTACCGTGCCGCCAACTGGGCACGCTCCTGCAGTGTTAAACGCTCAGCCATGTTACCCTTCAATCTGAAATGAAAAAAAAAAAATGAACGTTACAATTGTACCACTTTAGAGAACACACCATAACAATATAACAATACAATCACAATTTATACATAATTTATATGTAATTTAAATTAGGGAGCTACTTTCCGCCCACCCTGTATATATTATATATAATATATATATATATATATATATATATATATACATATGAAATAGGATCCCTCCTAAGGAGACGTAATTTTACATTTAGGATAAAAACGAAGACGTAGAGCAAGAAAGTCATTATATTTGGCTGCAGCCGACGTTTCGGGCAACTCTACCCATTTTCAAGGCCTAATAAATAAAAGCTAAAATTAATGCATGACAAAACAAAACAAAAAAAATTATACGAATGTCAAAAACAAACTAATTCATAGCACAGAATAAAACCACTTAAAGAATAAAAATTAAAAAGCGTAAAACAAGCATAAGCCAAAAACAAAAATTAAAAATTATATACATGACAAATAACACATGATAAAAGTAAAACTTTAAAACTAAAAACATTCAAACAAATTAGTTAAAAAACTTCACTAATAAAAAGTTAAATGAAAAAACGCAAAAGTGCACGAAACATACCATGCTCACTTGACATCCTCAAACAACTGAGGCGAAAAGGAGACAGGGTCAAGGGGAAAAACAGAAAAATTTAGTTGGTAGGCATTCTAATTAATATAAAGGGGGTAACAGCTAGAATCAATATTTAAGCTGGAATTCAGAAATTTAATGCACAAAGATTCATAAATACGGAGAGAGGACGGACATTTTAATGATTTAAGAATTTTAAAGTTATTAACGGAAATATCAACTTTACACTTAACAGAATGATTTCTAATGGCAGACTGTTCCTTTTTAGATAAAACCTTCCCTGTCCTATGGCTAATACCCATATGGGAGCAAAATCTCGCCTGCAAAGAACGAACTGTGCTGCCAACGTAGTTCCCCTGGGAACACCCAGGGCAGGTAAACAAATAAACGACAGAACAGTTCATCGCAGGGGGGATTTTGTCCTTACAACGGAAAAAACATTCAAGGGTATTATTATTCACAAAAGCAACCTTAAAATCAGTGTGAAAATAAAATTTCCTCACCACACTCAACAATTGCTTTTTCACAAAAGTGTTAAATTGGTAGAGATCAGGTAAAACAAGATATTTACAATTCTTAGGAACATCATACGTTGGGATAAGTTTGGGGGAATAAACATTATTAAGTAATTTACCAATAATACCTTGTACAAGAACCCGTGGAAAACCATTTTTAAAGAAAAAATCAGTAAGGAATTCAAACTCATTATGAAGCAGAGCAAAGTTTGAGCAAATATTATAAGCTCTATGCACTAAAGTGCGAATCGAACTTAGTTTGTAATTAAAATCGCAAAAACTATAAAAATTAAAACCTAAACCCGTAAAAGTAGGCTTCCGGTATGTAGAAGTTAAAACAGTTGAGCCTGATTTGGAAACCAAAACATCAAGGAAAGGAATAGAACCTTGAACTTCCTTTTCCTGCGTAAATATAATGTTCTTATGAAGTGTGTTCAAAAAATTTAAAAACTGAACTGATTGATTATCCGTTTGGAATAAAGCAAACGTGTCATCAACATAACGTCTGTACAAATTCGGTTTAAGGTGAGGGGGGCACTCACAGAAGGCCCTTTCCTAATTTGTTTGAATGTTTTTAGTTTTAAAGTTTACTTTTACTTTTTCATGTGTTATTTGTCATGTATAATTTTTAATTTTTGTTTTTGGCTTATGCTTGTTTTACGCTTTTTAATTTTTATTCTTTAAGTGGTTTTATTCTGTGCTATGAATTAGTTTGTTTTTGACATTCGTATAATTTTTTTTGTTTTGTTTTGTCATGCATTAATTTTAGCTTTTTATTTATTAGGCCTTGAAAATGGGTAGAGTTGCCCGAAACGTCGGCTGCAGCCAAATATAATGACTTTCTTGCTCTACGTCTTCGTTTTTATCCTATAATATATATATATATATATATATATATATATATATATATATATATATTATGATTAGCAAAATATATCGTAATATAAAGATATTTTTTATATCAGAGTAAATGCCTAAACCACTTAACTTCATTGTACTGGACTGCATTTTACTTAACTATTTATTGCTAAATGGTAACTTCGTAAGTGTCCGAAGGACGGTTAAATCAGTATGGCCCTTGGCGCCAGGAAACCTAAATCCGCCCATGCAAATACCTATGTGTGGAGAAGCATCCATAACAGTTACACTCACAAAAAAAACTTTGTTTCATCCCTTAACTCTTTTAGTGGTGGATGAGCAAGGGCCTACTCTACGGTAAATTTATAGTATTACACCCGTCTCCCTTTGGAGGTGAAATTTATGTTTTTCCTATGGTTTTTGATGTGTTTTGAACGAATCTGACCTTCAAAACCGTCGGAAATGACTCGTTTTTTAGATACCCCTCCCCCCCCCCAGCCGGCAATCGAAAACGAGTCATTTCCGACGGTTTTGAAGGTCAGATTCGTTTAAAACACATCAAAAACCATAGGAAAAACAAATTTCACCTTCAAAATTGACCTAACCTAATCTATCCTAACCTAAATCACTTATAGGCTTGTAGGCAGCCCAGGAATCACTATAAATCACAGAGCCAGGCCTAATGTACTTCTGAATGAGTGGAATGAGTGTTCCATTCCGGTACGAAAGTAATTCAAATTCGAAATGGATGGAGCGCAGTGATTGGGCAGACATGTAACGAACACACAAACGAACGTACGAACACACAAACGAACGTACAAACACACAAACGAACGTACAAACACACTAGATACACACCAAAAAAATGTTTATATCTCGAAAATGAAGCATTTGCGACGAAAACGCTATAGAAGGAAAGTGTCTTAGAATTACAAAATCTACTTAATGAACATATAATAATTGCTGGATGTTAGACGGGTGTAATACTATAATAATACCTACTCTACTAGGCCGTGATCAGATTGATGCTTTGAAATTGCCTATTGACAAAATTTTGCCAAAAGGTTGGGCAGATGTGCATACACTCGCATATCCATCTGACATAGACTCATTGTGAATGGAGTTTTCTTCTCTTTTTGGTCCTGAAGTAGGCAAACTAAAAGACTATCAGGTCTGTATTGAGGTAGACCATAATGTAACTCCAAAATTTTGTAAGGCTCGTTCAATTGCACATGCACTGCGGGAGAAGGTAGATTTAGAAATTGATAGGCTGCTCAGAGATAAATTATCGAACCAGTCATACACGCTAAGTGGGCTGCCCCGGTAGTTCCTGTACTAAAATCTATTGTACCGAGCCCATACAGGTACAATAGGCTATGCTATGGAATAGCATCGGCTCCGGGTATTTTTCAGAGAACAATGGACCAAGTTCTAGGTCACATTCCGGGTGTACTTTGTTTTCTCGATGATGTCCTCATTTCAGGTTCATCTAAAAAAGAACACCTAACATGATTAACCACAGTTCTAAAAAGACTCCGGGATGCCGGACTTAAGCTAAAAAAAGAAAACTATGCGGAACCCCAAATGTGAAACCTCTTTAATGACCCACGAACAGATGCCTCAGACATTCATCCAACAGTGCATAAACCTCCACAAAACATCACACAGTTACAAACTAGAGGAAAAAAAATAGATCATCAGCGTACCTACCAAATTTTATGTATATAAATATATATAATTATATATATAACTAATAAATACGTATAAGTTAATAAGTAAGTATATAATTAATGAGTATATAAAAAATCCAAAAAAAACGTATAGAAAATTTTACAACACAATTTCTCTATTTCAGTTAAACGAATTCTGCTTATTTTGAAATTTAACACAATCCTATACGGCGACTTATAATCTGACAAATTTAATATGTTTAAGATTACCTTTCGACTGTCAATTAACTGTAACTTAACCTATATAGCGCGAAGCGAGCGAAGCAAAAAGCCCGTAAATCTATATAAACAAAATAATCCTATTATTATATACAGGCAATCGAAATATAATCAAAAATCTGCTAATGAAACCCAGAAAATTTTTCATGTTCATGAAATGTGTTACTATATACTCTATATGTATATATAGCTAGAAATGCGGTACAATTTTTCCATCAAACATTTTTAAAGACTATATAAAACGTGTATCACTGTATTTAAACTAACAATTTACTTACGTACAAATTTTTTCTATATTAATCGCTATTATTATATCACAATTACTACTAATTTCAAAAATTTTAAACAAAAAGTAAAAAGGTAAGCTGAAACAGGCATACAGTGGAAGAGACGAAAAAAAAGAAAAATTGAGTCTTCAGGCAGCACGATAATTTTGAAAACTATGCCCTCTCCGACCCAAATGAACGAAATTTAACGTAATAATGACTCGCAATATTGAGTCAGACAAATTTTCCTACCGACTCTGTACCGCGACTAAAAGAAATTTTGAGTCACTAGACTGCGAAAAGTAACGGAACTGGACGATGCAAAATGGAACAAAGGGAACATTTCAGAATCCAACGAACTCCCACGAAAAGAAAGGAAAAAAAAATTAAATTTTTAGGCGCGAAGTTTGTCAGGGACGCTATCAGGATGCGAAGGCGATGCGCCATCTTGAATTTATATTTACAATGAAATTTTAAGGAATGAAAATCGAAATTTGCCTGCAAACGGGATAAACTTTGCATTTAGATATTTTAATAATCGAAATAAAATTATTCATTAACGCTATTGGCTAATATACCGGGTTTGAAGAATTTTAATCGAAATACTAGGCACGCGGGTAAGCCTCACAAAATATGATGTAAGACCACCGCTCGCCACCAGATGTAGTGAATACGTTTTATCATTTACTTTCTCTTCATTATTTACGCTACTTTCTACTTTACTATATCTCTATTTATTCTCTATCGGCTCTTTCTTTCATTTATCACTTTGTTTCTCTACACTCTTTTTGCTGTATCGTATAAAGTTTCCGGTAGCCGCGCCTAGACCTGACTCTGAAAGACCGTTACAAAACAAAGGGGGAAGGGGGTATATTAATACTCTTTTTTAACACTTGTGAACGCTTTATTGATTCCGAAAATGGTTTAGTTAAGTTAGGGGTATGCGAGTATGAATTTTCTATTATAATAATTTAGGTCGGAGAGGGACACACACAACTAATTAATTCTACGTTACATTTCGTCAACTTACGCGTAACGCGCCTGCCTCAAGACTGACTCCCTCATGGGTAGTCAGCTCTTTTGGGCCCTTGTTCAGGACTACGAACTCTACCCATTTTAAACAATTTAAATCTAACAACCATACTTTTTCGTAATTTCATAATCATTAGTAAATGATTTACATTAAACATTATCTTATTTAATTAAACAGAAATTAATATTCTTAACTAAGCATTACTACATTATCTAGTCCAATGAAAGACCGTCTGAAGTCATAGAATGGCAAAGAGACTCTCCAAAAGTTAACGTGTGGCTTGGAATGACCAAATCCAAAATTTATGGCCCATTCCTCTTTGCGAAAGCAACTGTAACAGGTACCGTCTACCTTGATATGCTTCAGCAGTTTCTCGAACCACAGCTTCTTGATGATGGCATTCTTGATAATGTTGTGTTTCAACAAGAAGCATTGATCTTTTGGCGATAAACCTTTGTTTATCCAGGGGTGTCAAATCCGGAGAACGCGGAGGCCAAGGTCGAGGTCCTCCACGTCCAATCCACCGATTCGGAAGGCGTCTGTTGAGGTATTCTCGAACAATTAGAGCATAATGACATGGTTCTCCATCTTGTTGAAACACAACATTATCAAGAATGCCATCATCAAGAAGCTGTGGTTCGAGAAACTGCTGAAGCATATCAAGGTAGACGGTACCTGTTACAGTTGCCTCCGCAAAGAAGAATGGGCCATAAATTTTGGATTTGGTCATTCCAAGCCACACGTTAACTTTTGGAGAGTCTCTTTGCCATTCTATGACTTCAGACGGTCTTTCATTGGACCAGATAATGAAAAAATTATGAAAATAAAATTATGAAAAAAATTTAGAAATTTATACATTTTTAACACATATTAAACATGATAAACATAAATAAAAGTGTGTTTTTAAAAAATTTGTCCGATTTCATTGAAATAGATAGTTAATTCTGGGACACCCTGTATATTTATAATAAACAGATTGATGCAATGTTGTTTTACTTAATTCTTTTGGATAATTATATCATGTTACGCCTTCTGTGTACCTGAGCAATGGTATCTGATGGAACGAAATCTTTTAATTGTTTAGTGAGACAACTAACCATAATAATGCTAAAAAGTGGTATCTGGCAACTCAGCCTGAATACATAGCACGAAATCTTTTAATTGTTTAGTGAGACAACTCACCATAATAATGCTAAAAAGTGGTATCTCGCAACTCAGCCTGAATACATGGCGCTATCTGGCAACTCAAGCCATTTACGCCTTCTAAGCCAACTGGCTGATTAGGAGTCTATAATAATGTATACAATGGTATCTGGCAATGGTAAAAAGTGGTATCTTGCAACTCAAGCCATTTACGCCTTCTAAGCCAACTGGCTGATTAGGAGTCTATAATAATGTATACAATGGTATCTGGCAACTCAGTCTTCGATTAGAATTAATTAATTAAATATATAGCACAAACTGAATACATGGCGCTATCTGGCAACTCAAGCCATTTACGCCTTCTAAGCAAACTGGCTGATTAGGAGCCTATAAAACAACGCCTACTCGGCTGAAGTCTTAATATGCACTTTGCTCCTGCCAGGTGAACACCTCTCCGACTTTCTCTCCTTTCTCTTGGGGGATAACGCCGCCTCCAAGTTTTCCTTGTTGCACCTGGAGCATCCCCCCTTTGGGGATTTTTTTTTGCAACACCCCTCCCCTTTTGCAACAACCCCACCCCTTTGCAACACCCCACCCCCTTTGCAACATTACGTAATAAATTGCAACATTCCTGCACTCTCCCCTTTTGCGGCTATACTACTAACGTAGATGGAGATAGCTTTTTCGAAATATCTCAATATAATAGGACTAGAAATAACGCATAGAATAGTAAATAGCTGGAATAGTTTGCCAGTGGAAGTAATTAGTAGCATGTCTATAAACATTTTTAAAAATCGATTAGACGCATATGTTGATAGATTGGTTATAGTTTAAGGTAGTAAAATTAAGGGTGGATAAGATAGATTTGATTCTCTTTTCATTAAAGATCACAATAACCAGACTAGAGGTCATAGTATGAAATTATTTAAGCCAAGATGTAGAACAAATTTAAGAAAACATAGTTTTACAAGTGCTGTGGGATATAAGGAGGCAGCATCTTGGGTTAGGGGATACTCTCTGTCCTTGCACACCCCATTTAAAGAGATTCCTCTGCCGAGCGGTGCCCCCCCATAGTACTGTGAGGTATTGAAAAACTCATGATCTTCACTTGCCCCACAAACACCTTTAAATGGGAGACCCAAAATGGGTGCACACACATTTCTACATTACTGTACAGTCTTTACACCCACACCTACACTTTTCCTCCTAAGTGTATATATGGAAATATATATGGTTGTAAATTGTGACTTGGTCCGCAATTGATATGGACCGTGACTTATTTTTGGTTGGCAAGGTACTGGTAGTGATGGATACCGTAATGAAATTGACTGAATTCTTTGGATCTGATATATTTGCATGTCGGGTTATAAATAGATATAGAGTGTAATATATTTGTGGATAGTAGTCTATTGTGACTTGATCCCCTGGAT
Organism: Bathynomus jamesi; assembly: GCA_023014485.1. Taxonomy (NCBI): domain Eukaryota; kingdom Metazoa; phylum Arthropoda; class Malacostraca; order Isopoda; family Cirolanidae; genus Bathynomus; species Bathynomus jamesi. The sequence continues at coordinate 16,590 of JAJOZX010020133.1, read as the reverse complement.
CGAGAGATTCTATCTTTAATTTTTAATTGATAATTAATTAGTTTTAAATTGATAATTATTTAGTTTTGTAAAAATTGTTGCGAATGTACAGGCAGTTTTTACATAGTGGAGCCGCCTCGATGGGCTGACGTGGCCCCTAGTGTGCCCACTATGAAAATTTCTTATGTTCCTTGTGGTTCGGAACCCATGTAAAATTGTAGGTCCCCTCCGCCACCACGGAGGACATGCACAATACACAATTACGAACACAGTTAGGTAGACCAGTCATAAGTGGATCCTAGGGTCTTTGTTGGTCTGAAACATTACACTGCCCAACACCAATTTTGCTGATTTAATTCTAACACCTGTTTTTAGGTAACTTTGGTGTGCTGATTTCAAAAATCACGTCAGGTTTTCGAGCAATCAAATACGGAGATATCGCATTTTGGCAGGGTTATGCCCAATTTTTTTCTTTTAAAAAATAAGTTTTTACATACTCAGAATCAGCATGGAAAAGTAAACAATTGTGCAGGGAGTGAACTTTAACATACAATGGTAATATTGACACATAAAGTGATTAAAAGTGTTTAAATAAGCAAAAAATGAATCCATGATCATGACGTCACGCTCACACCTGGGTAAATCACAGATACCAAAGATTTTAATATGTTGTACATGACCTTTAGATTTAATGCACAGATTTGCGTATTCCACAGATAAAATTTTAACAGCAAAACAGCTGTTAACAGGTCTCAAAAACAATCAATTTTGATAAGTGCCCTTCATGGATCACCCAAAATAGGCATATTGCATTGCACATTGCACGAAAACCTGATGTGATGGACAAAATCTAAGGTGATTTTTGAAATCAGCACATCAATATTATCCAGAAACAGGTCTTAGAATTAAATCACCAGCAAAATAAATATTTTTTATTTGTTGGGCAGTGTTATATATATATATATATATATATATATATATATATATATATATATATATATATATATTATGATTAGCAAAATATATCGTAATATAAAGATATTTTTTATATCAGAGTAAATGCCTAAACCACTTAACTTCATTGTACTGAACTGCATTTTACTTAACTATTTATTGCTAAATGGTAACTTCGTAAGTGTCCGAAGGACGGTTAAATCAGTATGGCCCTTGGCGCCAGGAAACCTAAATCCGCCCATGCAAATACCTATGTGTGGAGAAGCATCCATAACAGTTACACTCAACAAAAAAAACTTTGTTTCATCCCTTAACTCTTTAGTGGTGGATGAGCAAGGGCCTACTCTACGGTAAATTTATAGTATTACACCCGTCTCCCTTTGGAGGTGAAATTTATGTTTTTCCTATGGTTTTTGATGTGCTTTGAACGAATCTGACCTTCAAAACCGTCGGAAATGACTCGTTTTTTAGATACCCCTCCCCCCCCCCAGCCGGCAATCGAAAACGAGTCATTTCCGAGTTTTGAAGGTCAGATTCGTTTAAAACACATCAAAAACCATAGGAAAAACAAATTTCACCTTCAAAATTGACCTAACCTAATCTATCCTAACCTAACCTATCCTAACCTAAATCACTTATAGGCTTGTAGGCAGCCCAGGAATCACTATAAATCACAGAGCCAGGCCTAATGTACTTCTGAATGAGTGGAATGAGTGTTCCATTCCGGTACGAAAGTAATTCAAATTCGAAATGGATGGAGCGCAGTGATTGGGCAGACATGTAACGAACACACAAACGAACGTACGAAACACACAAACGAACGTACAAACACACTAGATACACACCAAAAAAATGTTTATATCTCGAAAATGAAGCATTTGCGACGAAAACGCTATAGAAGGAAAGTGTCTTAGAATTACAAAATCTACTTAATGAACATATAATAATTGCTGGATGTTAGACGGGTGTAATACTATAATAATACCTACTCTACTAGGCCGTGATCAGATTGATGCTTTGAAATTGCCTATTGACAAAATTTTGCCAAAAGGTTGGGCAGATGTGCATACACTCGCATATCCATCTGACATAGACTCATTGTGAATGGAGTTTTCTTCTCTTTTTGGTCCTGAAGTAGGCAAACTAAAAGACTATCAGGTCTGTATTGAGGTAGACCATAATGTAACTCCAAAATTTTGTAAGGCTCGTTCAATTGCACATGCACTGCGGGAGAAGGTAGATTTAGAAATTGATAGGCTGCTCAGAGATAAATTATCGAACCAGTCATACACGCTAAGTGGGCTGCCCCGGTAGTTCCTGTACTAAAATCTATTGTACCGAGCCCATACAGGTACAATAGGCTATGCTATGGAATAGCATCGGCTCCGGGTATTTTTCAGAGAACAATGGACCAAGTTCTAGGTCACATTCCGGGTGTACTTTGTTTTCTCGATGATGTCCTCATTTCAGGTTCATCTAAAAAAGAACACCTAACTAGATTAACCACAGTTCTAAAAAGACTCCGGGATGCCGGACTTAAGCTAAAAAAAGAAAACTATGCGGAACCCCAAATATGAAACCTCTTTAATGACCCACGAACAGATGCCTCAGACATTCATCCAACAGTGCATAAACCTCCACAAAACATCACACAGTTACAAACTAGAGGAAAAAAAATAGATCATCAGCGTACCTACCAAATTTTATGTATATAAATATATATAATTATATATATAACTAATAAATACGTATAAGTTAATAAGTAAGTATATAATTAATGAGTATATAAAAAATCCAAAAAAAAACGTATAGAAAATTTTACAACACAATTTCTCTATTTCAGTTAAACGAATTCTGCTTATTTTGAAATTTAACACAATCCTATACGGCGACTTATAATCTGACAAATTTAATATGTTTAAGATTACCTTTCGACTGTCAATTAACTGTAACTTAACCTATATAGCGCGAAGCGAGCGAAGCAAAAAGCCCGTAAATCTATATAAACAAAATAATCCTATTATTATATACAGGCAATCGAAATATAATCAAAAATCTGCTAATGAAACCCAGAAAATTTTTCATGTTCATGAAATGTGTTACTATATACTCTATATGTATATATAGCTAGAAATGCGGTACAATTTTTCGCTCAAACATTTTTAAAGACCATATAAAACGTGTATCACTGTATTTAAACTAACAATTTACTTACGTACAAATTTTTTCTATATTAATCGCTATTATTATATCACAATTACTACTAATTTCAAAAATTTTAAACAAAAAGTAAAAAGGTAAGCTGAAACAGGCATACAGTGGAAGAGACGAAAAAAAAGAAAAATTGAGTCTTCAGGCAGCACGATAATTTTGAAAACTATGCCCTCTCCGACCCAAATGAACGAAATTTAACGTAATAATGACTCGCAATATTGAGTCAGACAAATTTTCCTACCGACTCTGTACCGCGACTAAAAGAAATTTTGAGTCACTAGACTGCGAAAAGTAACGGAACTGGACGATGCAAAATGGAACAAAGGGAACATTTCAGAATCCAACGAACTCCCACGAAAAGAAGGAAAAAAAAAAATTTTTAGGCGCGAAGTTTGTCAGGGACGCTATCAGGATGCGAAGGCGATGCGCCATCTTGAATTTATATTTACAATGAAATTTTAAGGAATGAAAATCGAAATTTGCCTGCAAACGGGATAAACTTTGCATTTAGATATTTTAATAATCGAAATAAAATTATTCATTAACGCTATTGGCTAATATACCGGGTTTGAAGAATTTTAATCGAAATACTAGACACGCGGGTAAGCCTCACAAAATATGATGTAAGACCACCGCTCGCCACCAGATGTAGTGAATACGTTTTATCATTTACTTTCTCTTCATTATTTACGCTACTTTCTACTTTACTATATCTCTATTTATTCTCTATCGGCTCTTTCTTTCATTTATCACTTTGTTTCTTTACACTCTTTTTGCCGTATCGTATAAAGTTTCCGGTAGCCGCGCCTAGACCTGACTCTGAAAGACCGTTACAAAACAAAGGGGGAAGGGGTATATTAATACTCTTTTTTAACACTTGTGAACGCTTTATTGATTCCGAAAATGGTTTAGTTAAGTTAGGGGTATGCGAGTATGAATTTTCTATTATAATAATTTAGGTCGGAGAGGGACACACACAACTAATTAATTCTACGTTACATTTCGTCAACTTACGCGTAACGCGCCTGCCTCAAGACTGACTCACTCATGGGTAGTCCGCTCTTTTGGGCCCTTGTTCAGGACTACGAACTCTACCCATTTTAAACAATTTAAATCTAACAACCATACTTTTTCGTAATTTCATAATCATTAGTAAATGATTTACATTAAACATTATCTTATTTAATTAAACAGAAATTAATATTCTTAACTAAGCATTACTACATTATCTAGTCCAATGAAAGACCGTCTGAAGTCATAGAATGGCAAAGAGACTCTCCAAAAGTTAACGTGTGGCTTGGAATGACCAAATCCAAAATTTATGGCCCATTCCTCTTTGCGAAAGCAACTGTAACAGGTACCGTCTACCTTGATATGCTTCAGCAGTTTCTCGAACCACAGCTTCTTGATGATGGCATTCTTGATAATGTTGTGTTTCAACAAGAAGCATTGATCTTTTGGCGATAAACCTTTGTTTTTATGAAACCCCATGCAAAGAAATCCAGGGGTGTCAAATCCGGAGAACGCGGAGGCCAAGGTCGAGGTCCTCCACGTCCAATCCACCGATTCGGAAGGCGTCTGTTGAGGTATTCTCGAACAATTAGAGCATAATGACATGGTGCTCCATCTTGTTGAAACACAACATTATCAAGAATGCCATCATCAAGAAGCTGTGGTTCGAGAAACTGCTGAAGCATATCAAGGTAGACGGTACCTGTTACAGTTGCCTCCGCAAAGAAGAATGGGCCATAAATTTTGGATTTGGTCATTCCAAGCCACACGTTAACTTTTGGAGAGTCTCTTTGCCATTCTATGACTTCAGACGGTCTTTCATTGGACCAGATAATGAAAAAATTATGAAAATAAAATTATGAAAAAAATTTAGAAATTTATACATTTTTAACACATATTAAACATGATAAACATAAATAAAAGTGTGTTTTTAAAAAATTTGTCCGATTTCATTGAAATAGTTAATTCTGGGACACCCTGTATATTTATAATAAACAGATTGATGCAATGTTGTTTTACTTAATTCTTTTGGATAATTATATCATGTTACGCCTTCTGTGTACCTGAGCAATGGTATCTGATGGAACGAAATCTTTTAATTGTTTAGTGAGACAACTCACCATAATAATGCTAAAAAGTGGTATCTGGCAACTCAGCCTGAATACATAGCACGAAATCTTTTAATTGTTTAGTGAGACAACTCACCATAATAATGCTAAAAAGTGGTATCTCGCAACTCAGCCTGAATACATGGCGCTATCTGGCAACTCAAGCCATTTACGCCTTCTAAGCCAACTGGCTGATTAGGAGTCTATAATAATGTATACAATGGTATCTGGCAATGCTAAAAAGTGGTATCTGGCAACTCAAGCCATTTACGCCTTCTAAGCCAACTGGCTGATTAGGAGTCTATAATAATGTATACAATGGTATCTGGCAACTCAGTCTTCGATTAGAATTAATTAATTAAATATATAGCACAAACTGAATACATGGCGCTATCTGGCAACTCAAGCCATTTACGCCTTCTAAGCAAACTGGCTGATTAGGAGCCTATAAAACAACGCCTACTCGGCTGAAGTCTTAATATGCACTTTGCTCCTGCCAGGTGAACACCTCTCCGACTTTCTCTCCTTTCTCTTGGGGGATAACGCCGCCTCCAAGTTTTCCTTGTTGCACCTGGAGCATCCCCCCTTTGGGGATTTTTTTTTGCAACACCCCTCCCCTTTTGCAACAACCCCCACCCCTTTGCAACACCCCACCCCCTTTGCAACATTACGTAATAAATTGCAACATTCCTGCACTCTCCCCTTTTGCGGCTATACTACTAACGTAGATGGAGATAGCTTTTTCGAAATATCTCAATATAATAGGACTAGAAATAACGCATAGAATAGTAAATAGCTGGAATAGTTTGCCAGTGGAAGTAATTAGTAGCATGTCTATAAACATTTTTAAAAATCGATTAGACGCATATGTTGATAGATTGGTTATAGTTTAAGGTAGTAAAATTAAGGGTGGATAAGATAGATTTTGATTCTCTTTTCATTAAAGATCACAATAACCAGACTAGAGGTCATAGTATGAAATTATTTAAGCCAAGATGTAGAACAAATTTAAGAAAACATAGTTTTACAAGTGCTGTGGGATATAAGGAGGCAGCATCTTGGGTTAGGGGATACTCTCTGTCCTTGCACACCCCATTTAAAGAGATTCCTCTGCCGAGCGGTGCCCCCCCATAGTACTGTGAGGTATTGAAAAACTCATGATCTTCACTTGCCCCACAAACACCTTTAAATGGGAGACCCAAAATGGGTGCACACACATTTCTACATTACTGTACAGTCTTTACAGCCACACCTACACTTTTCCTCCTAAGTGTATATATGGAAATATATATGGTTGTAAATTGTGACTTGGTCCGCAATTGATATGGACCGTGACTTATTTTTGGTTGGCAAGGTACTGGTAGTGATGGATACCGTAATGAAATTGACTGAATTCTTTGGATCTGATATATTTGCATGTCGGGTTATAAATAGATATAGAGTGTAATATATTTGTGGATAGTAGTCTATTGTGACTTGATCCCCTGGATCGAGAGATTCTATCTTTAATTTTTAATTGATAATTAATTAGTTTTAAATTGATAATTATTTAGTTTTGTAAAAATTGTTGCGAATGTACAGGCAGTTTTTACATAGTGGAGCCTCCTCGATGGGCTGACGTGGCCCCTAGTGTGCCCACTATGAAAATTTCTTATGTTCCTTGTGGTTCGGAACCCATGTAAAATTGTAGGTCCCCTCCGCCACCACGGAGGACATGCACAATACACAATTACGAACACAGTTAGGTAGACCAGTCATAAGTGGATCCTAGGGTCTTTGTTGGTCTGAAACATTACACTGCCCAACACCAATTTTGCTGATTTAATTCTAACACCTGTTTTTAGGTAACTTTGGTGTGCTGATTTCAAAAATCACGTCAGGTTTTCGAGCAATCAAATACGGAGATATCGCATTTTGGCAGGGTTATGCCCAATTTTTTTCTTTTCAAAAAATAAGTTTTTACATACTCAGAATCAGCATGGAAAAGTAAACAATTGTGCAGGGAGTGAACTTTAACATACAATGGTAATATTGACACATAAAGTGATTAAAAGTGTTTAAATAAGCAAAAAATGAATCCATGATCATGACGTCACGCTCACACCTGGGTAAATCACAGATACCAAAGATTTTAATATGTTGTACATGACCTTTAGATTTAATGCACAGATTTGCGTATTCCACAGATAAAATTTTAACAGCAAAACAGCTGTTAACAGGTCTCAAAAATCATCAATTTTGATAAGTGCCCTTCATGGATCATCCAAAATAGACATATTGCATTGCACATTGCACGAAAACCTGATGTGATGGACAAAATCTAAGGTGATTTTTTAAATCAGCACATCAATATTATCCAGAAACAGGTCTTAGAATTAAATCACCAGCAAAATATTTTTTATTTGTTGGGCAGTGTTATATATATATATATATATATATATATATATATATATATATATATATATATATATATATATATATATATATATATATATATATATATATATATATATTAGCAAAATATATCGTAATATAAAGATATTTTTTATATCAGAGTAAATGCCTAAACCACTTAACTTCATTGTACTGGACTGCATTTTACTTAACTATTTATTGCTAAATGGTAACTTCGTAAGTGTCCGAAGGACGGTTAAATCAGTATGGCCCTTGGCGCCAGGAAACCTAAATCCGCCCATGCAAATACCTATGTGTGGAGAAGCATCCATAACAGTTACACTCAACAAAAAAAACTTTGTTTCATCCCTTAACTCTTTTAGTGGTGGATGAGCAAGGGCCTACTCTACGGTAAATTTATAGTATTACACCCGTCTCCCTTTGGAGGTGAAATTTATGTTTTTCCTATGGTGGTTTTTGATGTGCTTTGAACGAATCTGACCTTCAAAACCGTCGGAAATGACTCGTTTTTTAGATACCCCCCCCCCCCAGCCGGCAATCGAAAACGAGTCATTTCCGACGGTTTTGAAGGTCAGATTCGTTTAAAACACATCAAAAACCATAGGAAAAACAAATTTCACCTTCAAAATTGACCTAACCTAATCTATCCTAACCTAACCTATCCTAACCTAAATCACTTATAGTCTTGTAGGCAGCCCAGGAATCACTATAAATCACAGAGCCAGGCCTAATGTACTTCTGAATGAGTGGAATGAGTGTTCCATTCCGGTACGAAAGTAATTCAAATTCGAAATGGATGGAGCGCAGTGATTGGGCAGACATGTAACGAACACACAAACGAACGTACGAACACACAAACGAACGTACAAACACACAAACGAACGTACAAACACACTAGATACACACCAAAAAAATGTTTATATCTCGAAAATGAAGCATTTGCGACGAAAACGCTATAGAAGGAAAGTGTCTTAGAATTACAAAATCTACTTAATGAACATATAATAATTGCTGGATGTTAGACGGGTGTAATACTATAATAATACCTACTCTACTAGGCCGTGATCAGATTGATGCTTTGAAATTGCCTATTGACAAAATTTTGCCAAAAGGTTGGGCAGATGTGCATACACTCGCATATCCATCTGACATAGACTCATTGTGAATGGAGTTTTCTTCTCTTTTTGGTCCTGAAGTAGGCAAACTAAAAGACTATCAGGTCTGTATTGAGGTAGACCATAATGTAACTCAAAATTTTGTAAGGCTCGTTCAATTGCACATGCACTGCGGGAGAAGGTAGATTTAGAAATTGATAGGCTGCTCAGAGATAAATTATCGAACCAGTCATACACGCTAAGTGGGCTGCCCCGGTAGTTCCTGTACTAAAATCTATTGTACCGAGCCCATACAGGTACAATAGGCTATGCTATGGAATAGCATCGGCTCCGGGTATTTTTCAGAGAACAATGGACCAAGTTCTAGGTCACATTCCGGGTGTACTTTGTTTTCTAGATGATGTCCTCATTTCAGGTTCATCTAAAAAAGAACACCTAACTAGATTAACCACAGTTCTAAAAAGACTCCGGGATGCCGGACTTAAGCTAAAAAAAGAAAACTATGCGGAACCCCAAATATGAAACCTCTTTAATGACCCACGAACAGATGCCTCAGACATTCATCCAACAGTGCATAAACCTACACAAAACATCACACAGTTACAAACTAGAGGAAAAAAAATAGATCATCAGCGTACCTACCAAATTTTATGAGTATATAAATATATATAATTATATATATAACTAATAAATACGTATAAGTTAATAAGTAAGTATATAATTAATGAGTATATAAAAATCCAAAAAAAACGTATAGAAAATTTTACAACACAATTTCTCTATTTCAGTTAAACGAATTCTGCTTATTTTGAAATTTAACACAATCCTATACGGCGACTTATAATCTGACAAATTTAATATGTTTAAGATTACCTTTCGACTGTCAATTAACTGTAACTTAACCTATATAGCGCGAAGCGAGCGAAGCAAAAAGCCCGTAAATCTATATAAACAAAATAATCCTATTATTATATACAGGCAATCGAAATATAATCAAAAATCTGCTAATGAAACCCAAAAAATTTTCATGTTCATGAAATGTGTTACTATATTCTCTATATGTATATATAGCTAGAAATGCGGTACAATTTTTCGCTCAAACATTTTTAAAGACCATATAAAACGTGTATCACTGTATTTAAACTAACAATTTACTTACGTACAAATTTTTTCTATATTAATCGCTATTATTATATCACAATTACTACTAATTTCAAAAATTTTAAACAAAAAGTAAAAAGGTAAGCTGAAACAGGCATACAGTGGAAGAGACGAAAAAAAAGAAAAATTGAGTCTTCAGGCAGCACGATAATTTTGAAAACTATGCCCTCTCCGACCCAAATGAACGAAATTTAACGTAATAATGACTCGCAATATTGAGTCAGACAAATTTTCCTACCGACTCTGTACCGCGACTAAAAGAAATTTTGAGTCACTAGACTGCGAAAAGTAACGGAACTGGACGATGCAAAATGGAACAAAGGGAACATTTCAGAATCCAACGAACTCCCACGAAAAGAAAGGAAAAAAAAAAAAATTTTTAGGCGCGAAGTTTGTCAGGGACGCTATCAGGATGCGAAGGCGATGCGCCATCTTGAATTTATATTTACAATGAAATTTTAAGGAATGAAAATCGAAATTTGCCTGCAAACGGGATAAACTTTGCATTTAGATATTTTAATAATCGAAATAAAATTATTCATTAACGCTATTGGCTAATATACCGGGTTTGAAGAATTTTAATCGAAATACTAGACACGCGGGTAAGCCTCACAAAATATGATGTAAGACCACCGCTCGCCACCAGATGTAGTGAATACGTTTTATCATTTACTTTCTCTTCATTATTTACGCTACTTTCTACTTTACTATATCTCTATTTATTCTCTATCGGCTCTTTCTTTCATTTATCACTTTGTTTCTTTACACTCTTTTTGCCGTATCGTATAAAGTTTCCGGTAGCCGCGCCTAGACCTGACTCTGAAAGACCGTTACAAAACAAAGGGGGAAGGGGGTATATTAATACTCTTTTTTAACACTTGTGAACGCTTTATTGATTCCGAAAATGGTTTAGTTAAGTTAGGGGTATGCGAGTATGAATTTTCTATTATAATAATTTAGGTCGGAGAGGGACACACACAACTAATTAATTCTACGTTACATTTCGTCAACTTACGCGTAACGCGCCTGCCTCAAGACTGACTCACTCATGGGTAGTCCGCTCTTTTGGGCCCTTGTTCAGGACTACGAACTCTACCCATTTTAAACAATTTAAATCTAACAACCATACTTTTTCGTAATTTCATAATCATTAGTAAATGATTTACATTAAACATTATCTTATTTAATTAAACAGAAATTAATTCTTAACTAAGCATTACTACATTATCTAGTCCAATGAAAGACCGTCTGAAGTCATAGAATGGCAAAGAGACTCTCCAAAAGTTAACGTGTGGCTTGGAATGACCAAATCCAAAATTTATGGCCCATTCCTCTTTGCGAAAGCAACTGTAACAGGTACCGTCTACCTTGATATGCTTCAGCAGTTTCTCGAACCACAGCTTCTTGATGATGGCATTCTTGATAATGTTGTGTTTCAACAAGAAGCATTGATCTTTTGGCGATAAACCTTTGTTTTTATGAAACCCCATGCAAAGAAATCCAGGGTGTCAAATCCGGAGAACGCGGAGGCCAAGGTCGAGGTCCTCCACGTCCAATCCACCGATTCGGAAGGCGTCTGTTGAGGTATTCTCGAACAATTAGAGCATAATGACATGGTGCTCCATCTTGTTGAAACACAACATTATCAAGAATGCCATCATCAAGAAGCTGTGGTTCGAGAAACTGCTGAAGCATATCAAGGTAGACGGTACCTGTTACAGTTGCCTCCGCAAAGAAGAATGGGCCATAAATTTTGGATTTGGTCATTCCAAGCCACACGTTAACTTTTGGAGAGTCTCTTTGCCATTCTATGACTTCAGACGGTCTTTCATTGGACCAGATAATGAAAAAATTATGAAAATAAAATTATGAAAAAAATTTAGAAATTTATACATTTTTAACACATATTAAACATGATAAACATAAATAAAAGTGTGTTTTTAAAAAATTTGTCCGATTTCATTGAAATAGTTAATTCTGGGACACCCTGTATATTTATAATAAACAGATTGATGCAATGTTGTTTTACTTAATTCTTTTGGATAATTATATCATGTTACGCCTTCTGTGTACCTGAGCAATGGTATCTGATGGAACGAAATCTTTTAATTGTTTAGTGAGACAACTCACCATAATAATGCTAAAAAGTGGTATCTGGCAACTCAGCCTGAATACATAGCACGAAATCTTTTAATTGTTTAGTGAGACAACTCACCATAATAATGCTAAAAAGTGGTATCTCGCAACTCAGCCTGAATACATGGCGCTATCTGGCAACTCAAGCCATTTACGCCTTCTAAGCCAACTGGCTGATTAGGAGTCTATAATAATGTATACAATGGTATCTGGCAATGCTAAAAAGTGGTATCTGGCAACTCAAGCCATTTACGCCTTCTAAGCCAACTGGCTGATTAGGAGTCTATAATAATGTATACAATGGTATCTGGCAACTCAGTCTTCGATTAGAATTAATTAATTAAATATATAGCACAAACTGAATACATGGCGCTATCTGGCAACTCAAGCCATTTACGCCTTCTAAGCAAACTGGCTGATTAGGAGCCTATAAAACAACGCCTACTCGGCTGAAGTCTTAATATGCACTTTGCTCCTGCCAGGTGAACACCTCTCCGACTTTCTCTCCTTTCTCTTGGGGATAACGCCGCCTCCAAGTTTTCCTTGTTGCACCTGGAGCATCCCCCCTTTGGGATTTTTTTTTGCAACACCCCTCCCCTTTTGCAACAACCCCCACCCCTTTGCAACACCCCACCCCCTTTGCAACATTACGTAATAAATTGCAACATTCCTGCACTCTCCCCTTTTGCGGCTATACTACTAACGTAGATGGAGATAGCTTTTTCGAAATATCTCAATATAATAGGACTAGAAATAACGCATAGAATAGTAAATAGCTGGAATAGTTTGCCAGTGGAAGTAATTAGTAGCATGTCTATAAACATTTTTAAAAATCGATTAGACGCATATGTTGATAGATTGGTTATAGTTTAAGGTAGTAAAATTAAGGGTGGATAAGATAGATTTTGATTCTCTTTTCATTAAAGATCACAATAACCAGACTAGAGGTCATAGTATGAAATTATTTAAGCCAAGATGTAGAACAAATTTAAGAAAACATAGTTTTACAAGTGCTGTGGGATATAAGGAGGCAGCATCTTGGGTTAGGGGATACTCTCTGTCCTTGCACACCCCATTTAAAGAGATTCCTCTGCCGAGCGGTGCCCCCCCATAGTACTGTGAGGTATTGAAAAACTCATGATCTTCACTTGCCCCACAAACACCTTTAAATGGGAGACCCAAAATGGGTGCACACACATTTCTACATTACTGTACAGTCTTTACAGCCACACCTACACTTTTCCTCCTAAGTGTATATATGGAAATATATATGGTTGTAAATTGTGACTTGGTCCGCAATTGATATGGACCGTGACTTATTTTTGGTTGGCAAGGTACTGGTAGTGATGGATACCGTAATGAAATTGACTGAATTCTTTGGATCTGATATATTTGCATGTCGGGTTATAAATAGATATAGAGTGTAATATATTTGTGGATAGTAGTCTATTGTGACTTGATCCCCTGGATCGAGAGATTCTATCTTTAATTTTTAATTGATAATTAATTAGTTTTAAATTGATAATTATTTAGTTTTGTAAAAATTGTTGCGAATGTACAGGCAGTTTTTACATAGTGGAGCCGCCTCGATGGGCTGACGTGGCCCCTAGTGTGCCCACTATGAAAATTTCTTATGTTCCTTGTGGTTCGGAACCCATGTAAAATTGTAGGTCCCCTCCGCCACCACGGAGGACATGCACAATACACAATTACGAACACAGTTAGGTAGACCAGTCATAAGTGGATCCTAGGGTCTTTGTTGGTCTGAAACATTACACTGCCCAACACCAATTTTGCTGATTTAATTCTAACACCTGTTTTTAGGTAACTTTGGTGTGCTGATTTCAAAAATCACGTCAGGTTTTCGAGCAATCAAATACGGAGATATCGCATTTTGGCAGGGTTATGCCCAATTTTTTTCTTTTCAAAAATAAGTTTTTACATACTCAGAATCAGCATGGAAAAGTAAACAATTGTGCAGGGAGTGAACTTTAACATACAATGGTAATATTGACACATAAAGTGATTAAAAGTGTTTAAATAAGCAAAAAATGAATCCATGATCATGACGTCACGCTCACACCTGGGTAAATCACAGATACCAAAGATTTTAATATGTTGTACATGACCTTTAGATTTAATGCACAGATTTGCGTATTCCACAGATAAAATTTTAACAGCAAAACAGCTGTTAACAGGTCTCAAAAATCATCAATTTTGATAAGTGCCCTTCATGGATCACCAAAATAGGCATATTGCATTGCACATTGCACGAAAACCTGATGTGATGGACAAAATCTAAGGTGATTTTTAAATCAGCACATCAATATTATCCAGAAACAGGTCTTAGAATTAAATCACCAGCAAAATATTTTTTATTTGTTGGGCAGTGTTATATATATATATATATATATATATATATATATATATATATATATATATATATATATATATATATATTATGATTAGCAAAATATCGTAATATAAAGATATTTTTTATATCAGAGTAAATGCCTAAACCACTTAACTTCATTGTACTGAACTGCATTTTACTTAACTATTTATTGCTAAATGGTAACTTCGTAAGTGTCCGAAGGACGGTTAAATCAGTATGGCCCTTGGCGCCAGGAAACCTAAATCCGCCCATGCAAATACCTATGTGTGGAGAAGCATCCATAACAGTTACACTCAACAAAAAAAACTTTGTTTCATCCCTTAACTCTTTTAGTGGTGGATGAGCAAGGGCCTACTCTACGGTAAATTTATAGTATTACACCCGTCTCCCTTTGGAGGTGAAATTTATGTTTTTCCTATGGTTTTTGATGTGCTTTGAACGAATCTGACCTTCAAAACCGTCGGAAATGACTCGTTTTTTAGATACCCCCTCCCCCCCCCAGCCGGCAATCGAAACGAGTCATTTCCGACGGTTTTGAAGGTCAGATTCGTTTAAAACACATCAAAAACCATAGGAAAAACAAATTTCACCTTCAAAATTGACCTAACCTAATCTATCCTAACCTAACCTATCCTAACCTAAATCACTTATAGGCTTGTAGGCAGCCCAGGAATCACTATAAATCACAGAGCCAGGCCTAATGTACTTCTGAATGAGTGGAATGAGTGTTCCATTCCGGTACGAAAGTAATTCAAATTCGAAATGGATGGAGCGCAGTGATTGGGCAGACATGTAACGAACACACAAACGAACGTACGAACACACAAACGAACGTACAAACACAAACGAACGTACAAACCACTAGATACACACCAAAAAAATGTTTATATCTCGAAATGAAGCATTTGCGACGAAAACGCTATAGAAGGAAAGTGTCTTAGAATTACAAAATCTACTTAATGAACATATAATAATTGCTGGATGTTAGACGGGTGTAATACTATAATAATACCTACTCTACTAGGCCGTGATCAGATTGATGCTTTGAAATTGCCTATTGACAAAATTTTGCCAAAAGGTTGGGCAGATGTGCATACACTCGCATATCCATCTGACATAGACTCATTGTGAATGGAGTTTTCTTCTCTTTTTGGTCCTGAAGTAGGCAAACTAAAAGACTATCAGGTCTGTATTGAGGTAGACCATAATGTAACTCCAAAATTTTGTAAGGCTCGTTCAATTGCACATGCACTGCGGGAGAAGGTAGATTTAGAAATTGATAGGCTGCTCAGAGATAAATTATCGAACCAGTCATACACGCTAAGTGGGCTGCCCCGGTAGTTCCTGTACTAAAATCTATTGTACCGAGCCCATACAGGTACAATAGGCTATGCTATGGAATAGCATCGGCTCCGGGTATTTTTCAGAGAACAATGGACCAAGTTCTAGGTCACATTCCGGGTGTACTTTGTTTTCTAGATGATGTCCTCATTTCAGGTTCATCTAAAAAAGAACACCTAACTAGATTAACCACAGTTCTAAAAAGACTCCGGGATGCCGGACTTAAGCTAAAAAAAGAAAACTATGCGGAACCCCAAATATGAAACCTCTTTAATGACCCACGAACAGATGCCTCAGACATTCATCCAACAGTGCATAAACCTCCACAAAACATCACACAGTTACAAACTAGAGGAAAAAAAATAGATCATCAGCGTACCTACCAAATTTTATGAGTATATAAATATATATAATTATATATATAACTAATAAATACGTATAAGTTAATAAGTAAGTATATAATTAATGAGTATATAAAAAATCCAAAAAAAACGTATAGAAAATTTTACAACACAATTTCTCTATTTCAGTTAAACGAATTCTGCTTTTTTTGAAATTTAACACAATCCTATACGGCGACTTATAATCTGACAAATTTAATATGTTTAAGATTACCTTTCGACTGTCAATTAACTGTAACTTAACCTATATAGCGCGAAGCGAGCGAAGCAAAAGCCCGTAAATCTATATAAACAAAATAATCCTATTATTATATACAGGCAATCGAAATATAATCAAAAATCTGCTAATGAACCCAAAA
>JAJOZX010020132.1:0-35318 GCA_023014485.1 Bathynomus jamesi | reverse complement strand
CTTAAACATACCCTTTCTATCAACATATGCGTCCAATCGATTTTTAAACATGTTTATAGACGTGCTACTAATTACTTCTACCAGCGAACTATTCCAGCTATTTACTATTCTATGCGTACAAAAGTTTTTCGCAACTGCTGTCTCGAACCTTCTACTTGTCAACTTACACCCGTTATTTCTATTCCTATTATATTGAGATATTTCGAAAAAGCTATCTCTATCTACGTTATCAAACCCATTCATAATTTTGAAAACTGGATTAGATCACCCCTTAACCTCCTAGTCTCGAGTGTTGTCATTTTAACTCCTTAAGCCTATCATCGTACGACTTTGACATAAGCGCCGGAATCATCTTAGTTGCCCGTCTTTGAACTCTCTCGATTTTGTCTATATCTTTGAGCATATACGGATTCCAAAATTGAACCGCGTACTCCAAATGCTTTTTGAAAATCTAAATACACTACATCAACCGCCCGATGTCTATCGTAAACGTCAACCACGCTTTGGAAAAATTCTAAAAGATTAGTTAAGCAAGATTTGTTTCGCCTAAATCCGTGCTGCGTATTTCTAACTAGCTTATACACTTCTAAGTGTTCGACTATACGATCCCTAATTATTGATTCCAGTAGCTTACCTACAACAGACGTTAAACTGATTGGCCTATAATTTCCCGCCGCACCTTTATCGCCTTTCTTAAAGATAGGTGTTACGTTTGCTAACTTGAAATTATCTGGTACGCACCCCTGAGAAATAGACGCATTAAAAATCTTTGTTAGCGGCACAACAATGCTATCTTTTAATTCTCTTAGTTGTATGGGATATATGGAATCCGGCCCCGGTGATTTACGCGTTTTCATTTTATCAATATAGCGCGTTACCTCCCCCTCAGTTACCACTATATTATCCAAAATATTACCATTATCAAAAGGTATTATGTCTGTGACCGTAGGGATATTTGTTACATCTTCTATAGTAAAAACTGACGTAAAAATTCGTTTAGCAAGGTAGCCATTTCCTTTTTTTTCAGAAACTAGATCTCCGTTTACATTTTTCAAAGGCCCCAAGACTCTTTTTACTGGATTTCTATTATTGACGTATTGAAAGAATCGCTTTGGGTTTTCTTTACCGTCACGAGCTATGGAGATTTCAAATTCGCGCTTGGACTTTTTTATTACACTTTTCGCTTCACGCCTTAGAGATATGTAGTTGTTTCGTAACAACAGATTATCTTTATCGCACTTATATAGCCTATAAGCCCTATCTCTACTCTTTATAATGTCTCCTACTCTAGAAGTAACCACAAAGGCTTGTTGTTTACTTTCGCACGCTTAAATTTGTACGGTACACATTCCTCATTTATAGTCCTAAATACTGTTTCGAACGATTCCCACATTAGTTTTGCGTTGGAGTTCCCCAGCACGTTTTCCCAATTGACGTGTGACAATTTATTTCGAAATTTACTAAAGTCTGCGTGCTGGAAGTTAGGAATTTTCGTCGAGTTAGCTGGTTTCGAGTGACTTACTGAGAGGACAAACTCTACCATATTCTGATCGCTATTGCCCATCGGTTCTATTATTTGAAGATCAGTAATTAGCCTGTCATCCGTAGTTATTACTAAATCTAAATACTGTCCAATCTCGTAGGTTCCCCAACCTTTGAATAAGAAAGCTCTCCTCGAGAAAATTAACTAAATGATTACCTTCCGCGTCTCCCTGCATTGTGTCGTAATTTACGTTGGCGCAATTAAAGTCACCCATTACTAAGCCTGCTTACTACCGATTATTCGCTTAATTCACGATATAACGCTTCGTCCGTATCAGCTGCTTGATTAGGGGGCCTATATATAACCGCAACAACAAGTTTGAAATCGTTCAATTTAAGTTCTGCTATAGTCGAATCTATCGGTTCTGGAATTGTGTGCTTTACTTCTATAACGTTCGCTATATTATCTTTGATATACAACATAACACCGCCTCCTCGCCTACCTATTCTGTTTTTAACAAAAAGTCTATAACCTTTAATTTGATACTGCCCTACAAAGTCACGAGTTTCAGTGCTAAGCCACGATTCATTTATCGCAATTATATCAGTCTTTTACAAGCAATTAAGGAAAAAATTCGTTTATTTTATTTCGTAGGCTAAGAGTATTTAAGGATAGAACCTTCAAATTGTTTGTAATTGCAACAACTTCGCGAGCGCAGTGGAAATTTATGGAATTTACGCTGGGACCGTTCGAGTTTCGGCAGCCTGAAAAGAAGAGACAGTATTATGAAAGAGTCTTCCTAACGCGCAGCTCCTACGTCATTAAGATGAAGTCCATCTCCGAGGACCCTCCTGCCGCAGAAACTGTTCCGAAAATTTGCAAAATGCACTCCTTCCTGTTGGCAAAGAGACTTTAGATTATTGTTAATATAGGTCGCCTTGCTGTAGAAATCGTTACGATGGATAATTCGAGGAAGTATACCTGTTAAAACATCTTATTAGTTTTTTCCTTTAATCGCTCTAGTAAGTCCCTGTACCTAGCAAGCAGTTCTTCCGATCTAGAATTTAAAACGTTATTAGTACCGACATGAATAACATACGTTGTGTCCTCGGAGGTACCATCTGTAAATTGGTCAACACTATTAGTTATATCCTCCACCCTTGCAACAGAGTAGCAGTAACGGCGCCTACGACGAGGTTTCTCCCACAGAATTCCTCGAGCTGTCCTCGAACAATGGAATCGCCAACTAGTCGTATTTCCGGTTCATCATCATCTTCAAAACCTAAAACAGAAAACTTATTGTTTGTTATTACTGGTAGACATGTCTTAGGTTTCCTCAATGGGCTCCATTACTCACTCGAACGAAGGGTTGGGAACTAGAGAAGAGAGAGGGCTATTAATACTATTTACATTATTAACAGAAACTGAGGCAAGAGGGGTCGCAACTGGAGTCTCAAGGGATTCTAATTTAGCCGTCAGGAGCATCACCCTTTCTTCAAGGCTTACTCTGGCCTCCTTCTCACGTTCTAACTCGTAAGCCGCGTAAGCGCAAATTTCCGTTCACAGCGACTGCAAGTACTTGACGGTGGTGCCATGCTTTTAATTAGTTAAACAACAAAAAAAAAAAAAAAAAAAATACGAGCGTTTGGAAATTAATAAATTACAATGTAGGTCTACCGCGTTTTTGAAACGCAGAAACAGGTTCTTGTAACACAAATTTATACTAAATACATATAGAATTAAGCTACCGACAAAAGATCTGTAAAAGAAGAGTATTTGTAACACTTATCTGTCCGCGATTTGACCCGACTTTTTTCCCTTTTCTTCACACGGTGCGGGACAACAATCTACCTGACCTCTCGAAGGAAGGAAAAATGAACCTTATGTCAGCACGTTTTTTGATAGATTTGAAAAACAACACGGCAAGCCACGTTTGATCAAATAATATAGTATTGAATAACGACAATAAATGAAATATATTCGTTAATGAATGATTAGTAGCACGAAGTATTTAGTTATGAATGCACCGAACACTATTTTTTTTTAAAACACTTGAACGAAAACCACTTATTCAATTGATATATATATATATATATATATATATATATATATATATATATTTAGTGATGTAGCGGATGTCATTTTTTTCACATCCGCGGATGCGGATGCGGATGAGGATGTTTGGTTTCAACATCCGCGGATGCGGATGCGGATGTCTACATTTTCGTTATTTTTTAGGATATATTCGAGATTTGTTGTGTTTAACGTATATAATAGTTATTATATTGAGAGAGCTGTAGCTATAATGTAGTATAATTGATTATTTGTACAATAATTGCTGTACTTTTCTCTGAACATATAAAATAATATCAGCATCTAACTAATATATAAATCAATCAGTGAATTCGTCTGCAAATAAATTCGTTATATTTTGTTGAGTTTCAGCCACAATTAGAAACCATAATTGTGTTACTAGGATGCGGGACGTGAACCCAACTCAAATGCACCCCACCGACCTCTTTCCCCAACCTCCACCCTTATAGAAAGAGATCTTTAATTAGCTTCATAACTATTTATATTAAGTTTAAAGTTTTATTAGGCATATTTATAAATGAGTAATTAAAATAAAGTAAACTAAGATGTTCATCGTTTAATGTTCAAACTTAATTATAGGAAGGTTATGCTTAAGGAACATTAACTTTTCTGCCTTTTCTGCTGCCAGTCTGTTTCTCTTTTCATCATATATTAATCCAGCACTGCTAAATAATCTCTCGCTTGGTACGTTTGTTTGGAGGACAGGCTAAATGTTTCCTTGCAAGTTTACTCAAATATGGATAGATATTCTGCGTATTTTTCCACCAACTAATAGGATTGTCACATGCAGCCAGGCGTTTTTCTTGGTGAAAGCTCTCGATCATTTTTACTACATCTTTTGACATAGCGTAGGTCTCGTCATTGCTGCTTGACTCAAGAAACTGAGAGGCAGATTCTGTGATAGATTTGCTTGTTGAAGGTGTTGGTTCTGTCACTGAAACTTTTATTCTTTTGGTGGGTGGCGAAGCGACAGATTCAAGAGATTGAAGCTCTTCAACTGCTTTGCCAAGTGATGATTTAACTCGTTCTAATGTACTAGGTGAAATAACTTAGCTTTGTAACGTGGATCTAAGTAGGTTGCAAGAGAGTAACTTCATACAAGAACAGCCTCTCGTCTTGTCGCTTGCATCACTTTTGCGCACAATGAACTAGTTCTATTAATATAGTAGAATTTGATAATTTCCGCTTATTAATGATGTTTTATCTCAACGGTCCACATCCGCACGACATCCGCAGTCCAAAGTGCGGATGCGGACGCGGATGCGGATGAGGGAAATGTGCGGATGTTCCGCGGATGCGGATGTGACCTACATCACTAATATATATATATATAAATATATATATATCTGATATATATATATATATATATCTGATATATATATATATAATATATATTATATATATATATATATCTGATATATATATATATATATTATATATATATATATCTGATATATATATATATATATCTGATATATATATATATATATATATATATATATATATATCTGATATATATATATATATATATATATATATATATATCTGATATATATATATATTATATATATATTATATATCTGATATATATATATATATATATATATATATATATATATATATATATATATATATATAGCTGATATATATATATATATATATATGTTTAAACACAGACCGTGCATGGAACAAGGAACTCTTCTGGGAAAATTAAATCCACTATAGTCCGAATAAGTAATGGTAAATGACAAATACCATAGTTTTTCTTTTTCATGATTTTAGCCCGACGTGGGCAACGGGTCTCTCGCAAAGAGATCCCATAAATATAGCTTTCCCTCACGCTATCTGCAAAGCAGACAGGATCCAGCTTTGGGACATGGATCTAGGGTCCCAAAGCTGGATCCTGTCTGCTTTGCAGATAGCTGGTGAGGGAAGCTATATTTATGGGATCTCTTTGCGAGAGACCCGTTGCCCACGTCGGGCTAAAATCATGAAAAAGAAAAACTATGGTATTTGTCATTTACCATTACTTATTCGGACTATAGTGGATTTAATTTTCCCAGAAGAGTTCCTTGTTCCATGCACGGTCTGTGTTTAACATATAATTGTCTCAGGGAACCATTCTGAATTTGTGTATATTAAACGGACGTGGTATGTGCCTTGAAAAGTGGACGCTCAATGTCCCGGTTGAGGTTTAAGTTTTGTTTTTTTTGGCTAAAAATACAATAGTTACCCCCTTTTTCTTTGATTTATTCAACCCGACGGGAATGCAACGAGTCTTTTACTTATATAGAGGTTCTGAATGTAGGGATCTAGGCTTGCTTTAAACCTAGATCCATGTCCCAAAGCTGGATCCTGTCTGCTTTGCAGATAGCTGGTGAGGGAAGCTATATTTATGGGATCTCTTTGCGAGAGACCCGTTGCCCACGTCGGGCTAAAATCATGAAAAAGAAAAACTATGGTATTTGTCATTTACCATTACTTATTCGGACTATAGTGGATTTAATTTTCCCAGAAGAGTTCCTTGTTCCATGCACGGTCTGTGTTTAACATATAATTGTCTCAGGGAACCATTCTGAATTTGTGTATATTAAACGGACGTGTTTATGTGCCTTGAAAAGTGGACGCTCAATGTCCCGGTTGAGGTTTAAGTTTTGGTTTTTTTTGGCTAAAAATACAATAGTTACCCCCTTTTTCTTTGATTTATTCAACCCGACGGGAATGCAACGAGTCTTTTACTTATATAGAGGTTCTGAATGTAGGGATCTAGGCTTGCTTTAAACCCTAGATCCATGTCCCAAAGCTGGATCCTGTCTGCTTTGCAGATAGCTGGTGAGGGAAGCTATACTTATGGATCTCTTTGCGAGAGACCCGTTGCCCACGTCGGGCTAAAATCATGAAAAAGAAAAACTATGGTATTTGTCATTTACCATTACTTATTCGG
This sequence comes from Bathynomus jamesi, assembly GCA_023014485.1. NCBI lineage: Eukaryota > Metazoa > Arthropoda > Malacostraca > Isopoda > Cirolanidae > Bathynomus > Bathynomus jamesi. The sequence goes on along the minus strand of JAJOZX010020132.1, from coordinate 28,797 downwards.
ACTATAGTGGATTTAATTTTCCCAGAAGAGTTCCTTGTTCCATGCACGGTCTGTGTTTAACATATAATTGTCTCAGGGAACCATTCTGAATTTGTGTATATTAAACGGACGTGTTATGTGCCTTGAAAAGTGGACGCTCATGTCCCGGTTGAGGTTTAAGTTTTGTTTTTTTTGGCTAAAAATACAATAGTTACCCCCTTTTTCTTTGATTTATTCAACCCGACGGGAATGCAACGAGTCTTTTACTTATATAGGGTTCTGAATGTAGGGATCTAGGCTTGCTTTAAACCCTAGATCCATATCCCAAAGCTGGATCCTGTCTGCTTTGCAGATAGCTGGTGAGGGAAGCTATATTTATGGGATCTCTTTGCGAGAGACCCGTTGCCCACGTCGGGCTAAAATCATGAAAAAGAAAAACTATGGTATTTGTCATTTACCATTACTTATTCGGAATATAGTGGATTTAATTTTCCCAGAAGAGTTCCTTGTTCCATGCACTGTCTGTGTTTAACATATAATTGTCTCAGGGAACCATTCTGAATTTGTGTATATATATATATATATATATATATATATATATCTGATATAATATATATATATATCGGATATATATATATATATACATATATGTTAACCCCTCCTTCTATGGCCCTGGGTGGTTCGGAATCGACGGGGGGTTCTGGTTAGGATGCAGCAACGGATATTTCTTCTATATACTTTTCTTCTATAACTTCCTAATTCTAGAACAATGCTCGAAGGAAAAGATAAAAAACTTTCTCTTTTTGTAGTTTACTTCTCAAAATGTACAGGTAGTGCTCTGAATTTTACAGGGGTAGAGGTTCGACCTCTTTCGACCATGGCTTAGGCCGGAATCTAAAAAAGTTAAGGAGGCAAGGGGCCTCTGCCCCCTCCCCGCAGCGAAGCTGCTAACAAGGGAGTCTTTACAGTGACCAAAGCAGAGAGCCGTAATGAAGTGTCCTTCATTTTACAAATACATGTATAATATAAGCCTGAATGTTGGGGGATGGCAGTTGGAGGTTCAGTTTCCCCCCTTTTAAACACGATCAGATGTTTGAAAGATTCCAAATAAAAATTTTAAAAAATAAATAAAAATAAAAACTAATCTTATTTTTTTGTGCCGAATCTTCATTTCTGAAGGCGATATCATTTCATAGTAGTACATAAGTGCAATTGAAGTACACGACTGAGTACATTTTCGTTTGGGTTTATTACAATTATGATTGCGATTATGGATTACTTCCCATTCGCTTATGATTGTCCCTTACAGTTCTATTAAAGTACATTCTTACATTATATATAAAGTCATTACATTCAATTATAGTTTCATTGCAGTACATTACGTCGTTTACCATTCTTACAGTGTTTTTATAAATTTATATATGGTTATAATATATGGTTATAATATATGGTTATAATATATGGTTATAATATATGGTTATATTATATTGTTATATTATATGGTTATATTATATGGTTATATTATATGGTTATTATATATGGTTATTATATATGGTTATTAGTACAACACAAGTAAATGAGACATGACAAGATAATTTATATACAACATAATATGTTATATTACATTATAATATGTTATAAATTTGGATCAGAGCGAAAGATGTTGTTTATCTTAGAAACGTTCAATTCTGCTGTGATTCGCGAATTCGACCACTTACCTACCCAAGCATTTATGAATATCTTGTGAGGGGTGAGCGCACTTAAAAGAAAAAAATAGAAAAATACATGTGGACGTATTTTACATGTAAGTAACAGAATAGGTTGTGTGCGTAATATAGACGCGCGTAAAATATGGACTGATAGGTTGATAGGTATCAGTAGACAATAGGTAGGAAACAACATAAATAATGATGTATAGAGAATGAAGTTTTTTTTTCTTTTTATTATTATTATTAAGGAATTTACCATACATTCAATACGGAAGATGTCCAAATACTAAACACGTGATTCAGTGTTCAAGGTATGGAAAACGTGAAGAGATTTAAGTTACTTTATGACGTCATAGTTATTCACATTATGTCATACGTACAGTATAACTGAAAGTCATTATTTGGGAGGACCTAAAAGAAACGAATTAAATACAGAGTGGGTATCAAGGACTAAGAAGCACAACTACGGGTTCCAATCCTCTTATATGCAATGTGTATGTATAATCTAGGGTCGAGGGTGAGATGCAAGACAATCATAATTAATTATAATAACTTCTATAACAAATGGAAAATGGATACGACTAAACCATAGATATGGTAGATCGTAGGGTTGTAACACGAACAAAAAATAGGAAGCTACAAGTAAAATTATTATCCAAACTCGCGTTAAGCGATTTTGGTTCTTATGTAAAATGAATATTGATTATTCATTTCATTTTTACATTGCTCTCCCCTTTAAAAAAATGATATTTATACAATAATCTAATAGGGTACCATTAATACAATACAAATGAGAAAATACATCCTAACCACTTCAAGTTAGATGACGAATTTTTCTTTACATTACAAATTTTTATACAGAACAAGTGAGTTATTATATAATATAAAAAATTCAAAGATTAATACTTTAATTTAGACAAACAATGATATGGTTAAAAAAAAATTTCATAATTTTATTTTTCTGTGGGATAAATTATGTACATAATGAATCGATAAAAGGGAAAAATATAAATTTTAAAGTTCATGGATTTTCAAGGTTACCATGATAGTACAATTCGTAACTAATTTTATTGACCATTGTTGGTAAAAATAGAATTACGTAATGGGTGATGTATAGACCTGTGGTCAAGTGTGTATTTGGGTGTATTAGGTGCAAAGTGTGTATTTTACAATTTCGAGGGACAGATTAGCTGATAGGATTGTTCAAGTAAATGAATAAATGCATGAGCAAGATATATTAGAAAGCACAAATGATTAAGACTAAACAGCATAGTTTGCACTTACGTAATGAAATAGTTTTATTGTGATATTCAATGAATTTAGCATAAGGGCTGTATATATATAGTATATATAATGTGCATACATGCATTTTTATTGACTGTTGTAGGTACAAATCGAATTACGTAGTGGATGATGTATAGACCTGTGGTCAAATGTGTATTTATGTTTATTGGGTACAAAGTGTGTATTTTATAATTTCGAGACACAGATTAGCTGAGAGGATTGTTAAATTAACTGTATAAATGCATGAGCGAGAATTTATATATAGTAAGCAATAATTATGATGTATTATAATGATGATGTTTGCATACGAGTTTTAATGCAAAAATGACTGGAGGGAATATGTGTCAAAAGTAATAAAATTCAATTAGGATTATAGATTTTACATAATCAGTTACACTTATAAGGTAATTAAAAAAAACGTACTTACTGTAGTAGTATGTCAATTTGACTATAATTTTCGTTTGATACCTTACAAATGGTACAATAACAATTTAAGGACAGTTACTCACGATTAATTGAACAAAATAAAATAAAAACAAATTAAAAATAGAGATCAATTATGCATTTTAATGAGCTAACATAATTTTATAATATTCTTAAAAATAAAAGTAAATCGAACCATAGATGAATTTCGACCAAGAATAAAAAAGTTATTGAAATGGAAGGGAAGCATTTCGAACAATCTTTTCTTTTAATAATTTCAATTAAATTTTACATTAAAAATTATTTTTATATAATAAAAAAAATATATTAAAAAGGTTTAATAAGTTTTGCATGTTAAGTACAAAAATTATACTCTTTCGTTGAATGTTGATAGAATTTGAATTATTTGACTTTTTTAATCTGAAAACTTGTTTGCATATAGACAAATACATCTGTTTTATTGTGTAGAAGTTTTATTAAAAATTAAATACAACATAACACCGCCTCCTCGCCTACCTATTCTGTTTTTAACTAAAAGTCTATAACCTTTAATTTGATACTGCCCTACAAAGTCACGAGTTTCAGTGCTAAGCCACGATTCATTTATCGCAATTATATCAGTCTTTACAAGCGATTAAAGAAAAAAATTCGTTTATTTTATTTCGTAGGCTACGAGCATTTAAGGATAGAACCTTCAAATTGTTTGTAATTGCGACACCTTCGCGAGCGCGGGGGAAATTTGTGGAATTTACGGCAGCCTGAAAAGAAGAGACAGTATTATGAAATAGTCTTCCTAAACGCGCAGCTCCAACTTCATTAAGATGAAGCCCATCTTCGAGGAACAAGTCCCTCCTGCCGTAGAAACTGTTCCAAAAATTAGCAAAATGCACTCCTTCCTGTTGGCAAAGAGACTTTAGGTTATTGTTAATATAGGTCGCCTTGCTGTAGAAATCGCTTCGTTGGATAATTCGAGGAAGTATACCTGTTAAAACAATCTTATTAGTTTTCTCCTTTAATCGCTCTAATAAGTCCCTGTACCTAGCCAGCAGTTCTTCCAATCTAGAATTTAAAACGTTATTAGTACCGACATGAATAACATACGTTGTGTCCTCGGCGGTACTGTCTGTAAAATAGTCAACATTATTAGTTATATCCTCCACCCTTGCACCATGGTAGCAGTAACGGCGCCTCCATATATATATATATATATATATATATATATATATATATATATATATATATATCAGATATATATCAGATATAAATATATATCAGATATATATATATATATATATATATATATATATATATATATATATATATGAAATATATATCTTATATATATATATTATATATATATATCTGATATATATCTTATATATATACATATATATATATATCTGATATATATCTTATATATATATATATATCTGATATATATATCTTATATATATATATATATCTTATATATATATATATATATATATCTGATATATATCTTATATACACACCGGACAAAAAATTAGTCACCCCTCTCAGAATGTACCTAATAACGTGTGACGGCGCCTCTGGCCTTGATAACCGCACGAATCCGGCGAGGCAGAGACTCTACGAGGTTGTGCATGTACTGAACATCGATTTGCTGCCACTCGTTCATCAGCCGGTCCCGAAGTTCCGCCAGAGTCCGTGGGTGTCTATTCCTGCGCTTCACTTTCTGTTTCCAGCCTGAACAACACCTTCAACGCATTCAGGATTAAAGGCTTCATTGGACCTGCGATGTACTCGTCGCCTCCCATCATTGGAGAACAAACAAAAACGGGACTCATCGGACCAAATTACACGTTTCCAATCTGCCGCAGTCCAGTTTTTGTGCCTCTGAGCCCATTTATAACGTGCCAATTTGTGACTTGCTGTTAACAGCGGCTTCTTCCGTGGTACCCTGCTCCAGATGTCCATCGCATGCAGTTCTCGTCGCAATGTCCTTTCGGAAATTGATCGCTGGAGAACCTCATTGGTTTCTTGGAGCAATTGTTCTCTGGTTTGAAAACGATTTGCAGTTACTAGACGAGAAACATGGCGGTGGCCCCTATTGTCGAGAATTGTTTTCCGGCCACATTTACGCCATCGATTATCAGTTGATTGCGAACTACACCACTCTTTGTAAACTCGCTGGACAGTACGCGTTGACTCACCAACAAATTGGGCTACTTCAGACATTTTGTGTCCGTGGGCTCTGCCAAACACGATGGCTCCTTTTTGCCACTGAGTAACGTCTGACTCACGACCCATTTTGCAGACTATATCCAACACACACTTTGTTCTTCACCACCTCACGAAACAGATCTGATCCTGTGTGCTACGTCACCGCTACTTGTCACTTACCAATGCTATATCAGCGCCCTCTGTGTGACCTTGAACTTCCTACTATCGGTGCTATTAGGGGTGACTAATTTTTTGTCGGGTGTGCTTATATATATATATATATATATATTATATATATATGTTAACCCCTCCGTCTATGGCCCTGGGTGGTTCGATTGACGGGGGTTCTGGTTTAGGAGGCAAGCAACGGATAGGTGCCTTGAAGTGGTTTTTTCTACTATGTTACTCTCCGAGTTCTTCTATAGTGGCTCGGAGGACTCTGGTAGATTTGCAATCTAAATGCTGAAGGTTCCGGATTCTTCTTATAGCGTATCCGGAAAGTTTTCTAAGTTTTTCTGAAGAGCAAGGCTCGAAGGGGACAATAAAAAGTTTCTTCACTGTAAATTTACTGCTAAAAATACAGGTAGTGCTCAGCCTCTGAATTAGCTTCTGAATGACAATGGATGAATTTGAAGGGTTTATATACCCAAAAACTGCTAACATTATTATTATTAAATGCTAAGAAGGCTGTATTATTTTTGCACAATATTTGAAAATAAGTAAATTTTTTAGCTGTGGTAAGGCTTGAACGAGTAAACAAAATATTTGAAGACGAAACCATATTTTTATCTTAACCGCGACTTTTCAGATCTGATGTTATCATGATCTGCCAAGTTAACTAAAAGTGGAAATCGGACTATGCATCTTTACACTAAAATATGCATATGAGTGAAATTTTAAGGTTTAAGATGTACAATTTTAATGCTTAGGCAAGACATGATCTCATTGTTTATAACGAAAGAGAGTGTATACAAAATGTGAACATTGCAAAGCTTAACAGGATTCCTTATTAAGCGAAATCTAAAAAATGATTATGAGATTTTAAAAAACAACAGGTCACCAATTATTTAGCAAAGTAGAAATGAATCATATTTTCTCCAAACTCGCGTTGGGCGATTTTGGTCCTTATGTAAAAATGAATACACACACGTACATACATATGAGTATAGGCATTATATAAAGTTAAATATATAAGATTATACATGAACCATATAACACATGAATTTTTAAAATGGATACTTTTTCTTACAATGGATACAGAGACTATATAATGAATACAAGAATTACATGAAGGATAAGATAATATAGGAATATGGGAATTATTTATGGTTCATTTTTACAGGGCTCTTCCCTCTAGAATGATATTAATATAATAACGTAACATCCTAACTAAGGCTAACTAGATGATAACTATTGGTTTTATAATACAGATTTATATACAACATAAGTCGGGTGGTTTAAGTCTAGTTCACGTGGTCTGGGTACGCACTCTTGGTCGTGCATAAATAGTTTCATGTTCCGTGTCACTGGGTTTTCTTTGTTCCCAAATGATCTTTTCATCACAAATACACCGAGGATAATAGCACACACAATAATGATACTAACGGCAGATGTTGAGAAAATGGTTACCGGTTGTAGTATTTGTAAGAGGTTGTTTTGGTTATCATCCGAAATTTTAAACCGGCTCAATTGATCATTCCATTCAGGGGCATGCAGTTCGGGTAGGATGGTTACAGGTTTTATGGAGAGATTTAAGATCTCTATGACGGGTTTAAATTTAATTTGCGACGGAAATGGGTATGAGTTATTAAGGGTAACCTTATACGGGTTGTATATTTGGAGGGCTTTTGAACGCAAGGAGCAACCAATTGGTAGCCGAATAATCATAGGGATTGTAATGAGGGAATAATTTGATGGACACTCGAGGGTAGCGGCAGTCCTGTTCGCGAAGGAAACCCAGATGTCTGGTCCAATTCGTAGTTGGATGGTTTTAGGGGAATGAAATTTTTTAAATGAACATACGGGGGCATGCCGGTCACGAATTAAATCGACAAAGCAAGACCTAGTAGTGGGAAGAATAACTGGTTTGAGTGGAGGGCAGATGAGTTGTTTATTTGGTTGCGGGAATCGGCAATGCCGGACGTCGCTATCTGACATCATAGAATAAGCTGATAGATCTTTGGTGAGGAAAAGGTAAGGTGGTACGGTGGGTAAATACAATCGATAGACATTAGAGTTATTTTGGTAGGGTGTTGGGAAAGGGTGAAATCTATATACGTCATAAGTGAGGAAATCGAAAAATGGTATAATTATGAGGTATGTGTAGGGGCGTGGTCCATGTACAGTCCAGGTGTATTCTAGAAATTGAGGGTAATTAGTGTGGTTGAGTGGGAATATGGGTGATAATTTTAATTGTGACTGGGCGGTGTGAATCAAGGACTGGAGTATTTCCCATGGTATTAGGGTGGAAAGAGTGATTTTTCCATGGGCTAGCTGGGTTGCACGCAAAACCTTGGAATGAATCGTAGTTATTCGTTGTAAGTATTTATCGATTAGGGTTACTTGTATGTTCATTATTTCTATTAATTCTAGATATCGTTTGTGTTCTTTGTATTGAGCTAACATGGATTCAAGGTATGTGAATCTGTCCGAAAGGGAGTGAAGGAAGCGATTGTTTTCGTGTAATGACCTAATAGTTTGTTCTAACATGTGTCCATTATATTGTCGATTCCGAGCGAAGAGATTCAATTTAAGTTCAACTCTTTTAATATCTTCTTCGGTTGCTAATCCGAATAAACCTTTGAACAGTTTCCCTCCTATATCTATCAGTCCCCTTTTACTTCTTTGGTTAAAGTTTTCGGAATTTTTGGTTTCAGTTTGTATCCATGGTAAGGCTAATATTTCTGATAGGGCGCGTGCTGTAGTTTGAATATTTTCGAGGGTATTTTCTAACAGAACGCGACTTATCTGATCTTTTCCTTGGAAAGAATTTTGGACTTTACTTTCAAACGTTTCTAATTGGGTTTGTATCTGAAGGAGATTGATTTTAATTCTAGCAGGGGGTTGCAAATTTATATAAAGGTCTGCATGCCCTTTCAAAAATTTACCTTCTGCAAGTTTTTCTATAACAACTCCGGTAGAAATTTTAATGCTAGGTCTACAAGAGTAAATAATTTGGAAAATTATAAGGGGGACAATTTTATTCATTTCTACGCCTTAAGTTATACGGAGCTGGGGGTAGTTGTGTGGATACTTGTGTGGATACTTGTGTTGGTGGGCGAAGGGGTCGGCCTCGTTTTGGTGGCAATGGGGGTCGACCGTTGAGCTCGGATTCTGAGCGGGTTCGTTTCTTATGTGAAGGTTCTAGTTCACGTGGGTGATGCATTTGCGGGCGGTATGTCGGGTCCGTGCGTCGATCATCAATCGGCGAGGGTGGTGACAGAGGAGATGGTGGAGTTGGAGGAGATGGTGGAGTTCCACTGAGTGATTCTCTCGAAGGGGTTTCTCCAGGGTCTGGGTCCGATGGGACGCTTGGCTCTGGGGCCTCCTCTTGTTCAGAGATTGCCTCGAGTAATGGTGGTATTACGAGGTACCAATCTTCGTCATGGGTAGCGGTTCCCGCGGTGACTACTTCAGTTTTTTGATCCCTGCCCGATTTGTTAATATCTTGACCTTTTGAAGGATAGGCGGCTCGAACGCCTGGCAGCTGTTTTTTGGGAAGGTGTTGTTCGGAAGCTATCTTCAAATTGTCAGCGTGAATGATCTTTAGTTTGGAATGATCCCGGAGGTCGAGGATTTCATAACGATTTTTTCCGAGGTCTTTCATAATCCTATATGGGCCATCCCATTTGGGTATAATTTCGATGAGCCCCTGGCGGTTTCACGCTCTTCAGATAACATCGCATACCAACGATTATAGTCCGTTGACGGGGATGACGCCTATGTTGTTCTTGCTCCATCTGTGGTTTCGTTGGTCGAGGGCATAGCGGATTATGTCAAAAATCTTGAAAGATCGTTCAGCTAGTTGCTGATTTGCTTCTGCCATTTCGGAAGATGTTAGGACTGCCGGGTCGGTTTGGTCGGGCAAATCAAAAGGTAGACGCTTGTCGTAGTGATATAGAACGAAATGAGGGGTGTCCCCGATGGACACATTATAGCCATTGTTGATGGCTGTTTGTACCATGGGAAGGGAATCATCCCATGTACGGGAGGATGCATCGACAACGTGGCGCAGGGCTTCCAAGATCTTTCGATTGTGCCTTTCCACTAAGCCGTTTGCCTGAGGGTGATATGCCACAATGTGTGTATTTTTAATTCTACACATGTTACAAAGTGACTCGAACAGTTTGGAAGTGAAACTACGGGCGTTATCCGAGATTAGGATGGAAGGAGTGGTATGGTTTTGGATGACGCGTTCCACTAGGGCTCTTGCCACAGTTTCCGAGGTCTGATCTGGAATGGCGGCTACTTCGCTGTAACGCGAGAAGTGGTCCGTAAACACAATGATGTACTGATTTCCCTTTGATGTTTTGGGAAATTGTCCCAGTATATCCATTCCAGTTCTTTGCCAGGGCCTCTGGCATACTGGATATTTATGCATTGAAGCGGTGGATGGTACGTTGCCCTTATGCTTTAAACACGACGGACATTCGGCGATGTATTCATGTACCTTTCTGTTCATCTCGGGAAAATGGTATCGCTCCAAAAGACTTTTGATGGTGCGATCCGGCCCCATGTGTCCAAAAAGGTGAGTCGTGACAAAGTCCAATGGCTATATCAACGAGATCCTTTGGTATCTCCACGAGGTCGTTTCCATCTTCGTTCCTGAAATGTACGAGCCCATCTTTGAGGTTGTACTGTTCTTTTACCTTCGATGGTTCCTTTTGTTCCAGGCGCGCCCGAAGGTTCTGGGTGTGTTGGTCCTGTTGTTGGGAGTATTGCAGACACTCGTAGTCGAACACAGGGAGAATTCCTATTTTATTCACTCGGGCGTCGGGCTTGAGTCTCGACAATCCGTCTGGAATAACTTGCAGTTTTCCCGGTTTGTATACGATTTTCGCTGCAAAATCCTGAATCAACAGAGCCCATCTACTCAATCGTCCTTCAAGTAGCTTGTCCTTGAAGAGGTACGTGAGTGGCAATAACCACTCATGGTATACCGCTAGGCCTCTCGGTCCGTAGTGGAATAATTCCGTTGAGGTGCAGAGAGAAGTTGACTGGCATAAGCAATGGGTAATTCCACACCGTCTACGTCCTGTAACAGGACGGCTCCTAGTCCATAGGAGGAAGCATCTGTGGCTATGATGAAGGGTCTTGTGTAATCAGGATATTGTAAAATGGGATGACAGGTTAGTTTATTAATTAAAGTTTCAAAGGCATGTTGGTGATCGGATTCCCAGTTAAATTTCGAATTTTTCTGGAACAAATTAGTAATGGGTTTAGCAATATTCGAAAATTGGGGGATAAAGTTCCGATAGAATCCGACAAAACCAATAAATGCACGGGCGTCGTCGATGGTCTTGGGTACAGGGTACCTTTCCAGGGCTTCGAGTTTGGCTGGATCAGGTTTAATTCCTGTGGACGAGAGTAGGAATCCTAGGTATACCAGGGATTCTTGTAAAAAATTGCACTTTGCAAGCTTCAGTTTAAGGTGTGCTTTTCTCAAGTGTGATAGCACATTATGAAGGCGTTGAAAGTGTGTTTTTATGTCCGAACTATAGACGATAATATCGTCAAGATACACGAGAGCTTCGACACCTAATAGGTCGGAAAGGACTATATTCATCAACCTAGAGAAATTAGCAGGCCCATTTCGGACTCCGAAAGGTAAAACCTGGAATTCGTAATGGCCTCGGTTAGTGGAGAAAGCAGTAATGCCCGAGATTCGGGACTGACCTCCATTTGCCAATAACCTGATGCTAAATCGAGGGATGAAAAAAATTCGCTTTCCCTACGTTCAGAATTGTTTCCTGCATGTTTGGAATCGGGAAACGGTCTGGGATGGTAATGTTATTCAGGCGTCTAAAATCTATACAAGGGCGAGATGTTCCGTCCTTTTTGGAGACGAGAATCATAGGAGCGGACCAGGGACTAGCTGAAGGCTGAATGACATCCTGCTCCAACATGTCCTTGATGTGTTCCTCAATAGTGACTAACTGAGAATGTGGAACCCGATAGGGAGGAATGAAAATGGGTTTGGAATTGGGTTCCAACTTGATTTCAAAAGGGACCAAATTAGTTCGGCCCAGAGGATCTCCGGTTAGGGCAATCACATCTTTATTTCTTATCAGGAAATCGAGAAGTGATTCCATTAGTTTGGGATCCTGTAAAGCTGGTGACTCCTGAAGGGAGTGCTTCAGACATTTCTTATATTCTTCTTTTAATATTGAAGGCTTTAATTCTAAGGAACTGGAAACACGATTTATCGTACTGATGGGGAAATCTGAATCTATTTCTACTGTGGAAACAGTTCCTATTTTCTGATTTGAAGTTAATTCTATAGATCTTTCTCCTTTGTTTAAACAAACAACAGGGATAGCTGAATTCTGACTCTGACTAAGGACTTGGGCAATAAGAACATCTCTTTTGAAATTACTTTTCTCTGTAATCAGAGTACGCTCTGACTCTAATAATTTTCCTTGACTGTTAACTACTTTTGCTAGGAAACAAATCTTCTCATAAGGTGCTACTGTTATATGCTCGGTAGGGCATATGAAAAATTGTGAATCTGATTCTGGTTCGGCGACTAAAATTTGCCTTATTGGCTGAACTGAAGCTGGCTGACTGGAAACTGACTGACTGGAAACTGGCTGACTGGAAGCTGGCTGACTGGAAACTGGCTGACTGGAAACTGCTGACTGGAAACTGCTGACTGGAAACTGACTGACTGGAAACTGACTGACTGGAAACTGACTGTCTGGAAACTGACTGTCTGGAAACTGCCTGGGTTGATCCAACTGGATTCAACAACTGGAACTGATTACCCTGGGGTCTGATTTCTGGAGCGGTTGTCCCTCTGGATGCAACCGGCCGACTTGATCTGCTATCAAGTAGAGGGGGTTTCCTATTTCTTTCGGAAATCTGAACTGAGCTAAGTCTATTAGCATTAAGTTGTCTGTCATCCTCGCGGAGATGGTGTGTCCTATTTCGACACTTTACTAACTTTCCGGCTGGGTAAATCTCCCATTGATTCCGGTTAAAAAAATCCATCCCTAGTAGGATGTCTGTCTGAAAGGTGGCGACTGTGTCCACTATACAACATTTCGCGGGGTATACCGCGTTTCCAATTTCTAAATATAACTCAATTTCTCCATATGTGGGTATGGGTGTGCCCGTAACTCCTCTAAGTTGGCAGGATGGTGCCTTAAGTTCATATTTATAATTGTACTCTCTAGTAATTCATCTACGCATTGTTTCTTAATTAACGTTGCGTGTGCTCCTGTATCTAGGAGAGCAGTTAAATCTTGGTTATCCGTACTACAATTTATTATTAAATCTAAGAGGTCCGCACCTATTATCCTGATGGGGAGTTTGTGTGCGTATCTGGGCTTACTACTGTAATTTAGGAGGGAGGAGGTTGAACTGCTGCCTCCAATGTAGGGTCTAAAAAAGGGATCACATGGTCTTCTATGGGAGGACCTGGATCATATTCTACGGGATATCATACGCTGAAGGGTGTTCTTGAAAACTGTTCTCTGGGGAAAATGATTCCTCCCCGGGTACTTCTACGTACCGAACTAGTTGACCTTGCTGGTTGTATTGGGGTTTATACATGGGGTAAGAGTGTGGGTGACCCTGTGGTCGTGATTTATTGGGTTGGTAGTTCGACTGAGGCTGGGAATGGACTGGTTTCTGGGGATTGGTTGACTTTTGGGATACGTTTTGGGGACGTGGTTGGTTTGGTTTCTGAAAGTGGGGTCTATACCCTGCAGGGGCTTTATCAGCACACTTTTGGCGATCGCCACGGCGATGACCATGTTCGTGACAGTGGGAGCAATACGAGGGGTAATTACATTGACTTATCATATGCCCGAAACTATCACAGTTAAAACACTGTGGAGGAGGGCGTGTATTCTGGGTTTGGGGGGCTTGTTTCTGGGGTGTTCCCTGTATTTGCCTTGGTTTATATTGTTGTTGTTGTTGGTATTGGTGTTGTGGCTGCTGCTGAATATACTGTACAGGGGTTTCTCTACCCTTTCGGTAGGTTTGGTTTGCTAAATCGGGGTGATGTTCCCGTGTTTTGTTTATGGCTACACTGACAGGTTTGTCAACATTTAAAAACTCCTGAAACTTTTTTTTAGGCGCTCCGGGTAAGTTTTGGTAAATGGTTGTGGCTACTATTAGATTTCTTTGTTTCGAAGTAAAAGTTATGCCACATGCATTTTCTGCGGCCCGGAGGGCTTCTCCTACAAGTTTGTGTGTACGTGTAATAAAATTGTTTAAATCCTCGTGTTCCTCTTTCTTCCATTTAACTTGGAAGACTGCTTCTAATGTGGCTAAGGGTTGTGCAAGGGTTATTTCTTTAAAAAATTCTAATAGGTTTTGTTTAAAATCGTCCCATGTTATAGCTTCGCTAATTGATGGGACGTAAGTGACTGTGTCATGGGCATTTCCCTCTTTAGGGTCAATAAATCTTTTTGCTTCTCTGATTTTTATATCATCATCGGTAATATTCTCGCGTAAGAAATGTTGCTCTAAAGACTCAACCCAAGGTCTTACGCGCGGTTCAACAAAACGATTATCTATGGTCCCCTTAAAAATTAAAACAGTATGAGGAAGATTTACTAATCTGCCTAAGTTAATATATGCTGGGGCGGGGGTTTGAGACTGAGACATACTGACTTGTGTGTTTGGGAATATGTTTGAAGGGCGCGGGGTAGGTGGAAAAATGGGTGTAGGTAATTCTTCGATGTCAGAAAGCGCACCGTCTGAATCGCTCATATGTGAAGGTACTTATTAATGTTCTAATTAGGTCTGCTTGACCGATCTTAATTCATGGAATGATCACTTAAGGGGTTTTCCTAACTACACTATCTAAAAAAATAATGCACAACAATTTGCCTAACTCGGGGAAAATTTGAAAAGATTGCAAACAAAAATAAAAATGTAAACAAAATTTCACTCAAATGTACGTGATGGTATGGTAATACTATGTTTGGTACATTAAATAAAATTATTATACTAATAGTAAAAATAACTGTGAAAATAACTGTGACAATACTGTTTTCAATAAAAAGAGTGTATCACTGGTGTCTGTAGTGTTCACTGTGTTTTTTGTTAATTCTGGCTCAATACTAAATATTAATTGTTAATAATAATGACTTTTCAAATGTTTAGAAATTATTTTAAAAAAAGTTTTGTACTTAACAAGATTCCTATGGCGAAATCCTTTTGAGGTGTGTCCTGAAGACGTGTCTTGCTGGCCACTTGTTCCTAGATGAAAAGTAGGCGTGAAGAACTTGGATTATGATTATGAGATTTTAAAAAACAACAGGTCACCAATTATTTAGCAAAGTAGAAAGTGAATCAAATATTTTCTCCAAACTCGCGTTGGGCGATTTTGGTCCTAATGTAAAAATGAATACACACACGTACATACATATGAGTATAGGCATTATATAAAGTTAAATATATAAGATTATACATGAACCATATAACACATGAATTTTTAAAATGGATACTTTTTCTTACAATGGATACAGAGACTATATACTAAATGAATACAAGAATGACATGAAGGATAAGATAATATAGGAATATGGGAATTATTTATGGTTCATTTTTACATATATATATATCTTATATATATATAATATATATTATATAATATATATATATATATATATATATATATATCTTATATATATATATATATTATATATATATATATAATATATATCTTCTATATAATATATATATATCTATATATATATATATAATATAATATTATATATATATATATATATATATCTTAATATATATATATAGATATATTATATATATATATAATATATATAATAAAGAGATATATCAGATAATATATATATATATATATATATATATATATAATATATATATATATATATATATATATATATATATATATATATATATATATATATCTAACATATATATATCTGATATATATATCTTATATATATATATATATATATATTATATATATATATATATATATATATCTCTGATATATACATCTTATATATATATATATATATATCAGATATATATATATATCTGATATATATATCTTATATATATATATATATATACAGGGTGGGCGGAAAGTAGCTCCCTATTTTGGATTGGTAAAAAATACGTATATTATCCATTTATTTCAGAAGAAATAATATGAAAAGGTAGGCATACATGGTAGGTTTTTCTCTAAAATTCAATGTGGGCTCCAACTCTTTCCACCAGCTTTGGAGCCGTCCAGGAATGGCGTCCACTGACTTTAGCAGGAACTCCGGCGGGATGGAGGGCATGACTTCCCGAATTCGGTCCTCCAGTTCTTCCAATGTCCTCGGTTTGGTGCGGTAGACTTCTTCCTTTACCCACCCCCAAAGAAAGAAGTCGCACGGTGTCAAGTCGGGCTCCTGGCTGGCCATTGATGTGGACCACGACGACCCATCCAACGCCCAGGGAAGTGGGCATCCAGCCACTCACGGACAACAAGAGCGAAGTGCGGAGGGCGCCATCTTGCATAAATATCAGATCGTCGATGTTCTCCCATGTGCTGACAACCGGCCAGACCTCGTTTCGCAACATAGCAAGGTACCGCTCAGCATTCATGGTGTTGCGCAGAAGGAACGGGCCCACAACCTGATCTGAGGTCATACCACACCACACCGTTACACTGAACCGATTCTGCCGTTTTTCAGCGGTAACCATGGGATCCTCTCCTGCCCAGTAGTGGCAATTGTGGCGGTTGACAAAGCCTCCGACGTGGAACACCGCCTCGTCGCTCCAGAGGATGTTGCGGTAGAGATGGAGCCAGTCTTCATGCCAAGCCAGCATGATTTCCCCGAACTCCATGCGAATGTCGCAGTCCTCGTCCGAGAGAGATTGGCAGTAATGCGGCTTCCACGCACGCCAGTTCAGCTCCTTCTTCAGCACAGTTCGCACTGAGTAGCGGGAGAGTCCACTTTCCCGAGCTGCCTGGCGAGTTGACTTTCGTGGACTCCGTGCGAACATTTCCTGAACTGCCTGCACCGTCTGCGTTGGATGGGTCGTCGTGGTCCACATCAATGGCCAGCCAGGAGCCCGACTTGACACCGTGCGACTTCTTTCTTTGGGGGGTGGGTAAAGGAAGAAGTCTACCGCACCAAACCGAGGACATTGGAAGAACTGGAGGACAGGAATTCGGGAAGTCATGTCCTCCATCCCGCCGGAGTTCCTGCTAAAGTCAGTGGACGCCATTCCTGGCGGCTCCAGAAGCTGGTGGAAAGAGTTGGAGCCCACATTGAATTTTAGAGAAAACCTACCATGTATGCCTACCTTTTCATATTATTTCTTCTGAAATAAATGGATAATATACGTATTTTTACCAATCCAAAATAGGGAGCTACTTTCAGCCCACCCTGTATATATATATATATATATATATATATATATATGATATATATATCTTATATATATATATATCTGATATATATCTTATATATATATATATATCTGACATATATATATATATATATTAGGGTGACAATAAAAATCGAAAGTTGGAGTTTTTTATTGGCCATTTGTTCAGTGCTGCTACTACATGAGAAAACAATGTACTGTAAATATTAGGTCATTCAGATAATATTTAAGGGTGTCTCAAGTGAGGTAATAATTCTCCTTATAACAAAATTAATTATTCATTACCTAGTAAAAATAAATTAATATTTTTTTAATTAATGTAAATAAACGTTAGTTTTAGTTCATAAGGTTTAAGTGCAGGCGTACTCCAATCGTAATAAGTAAATAATATATTTACTAAATATATTCCAGGGTGTCTTTCATTCAATTGTAGACCACCTATTAATTCTTGCTTTTCCTCAAGCCATACCCCTTTTTCAATGTACCAGGCTGAGACTTCCTATGATCCTCAACAACCTGCAAGAGATGTTGGCGCTGTTCTTCATTCTTCGTAATCTTTGTATTGAAGGCCTGGATCAAGGCAATTCCCCTCTCTGCCATGTCATTGACGACTTTTAGTCCTTCAACTATAGTCAAACCGGTCTTGAAATCTTCGTCGTCCGGCCAGGTCTCTGGTTCCTTGGACAGAAACCATCATTAATTTTAGAAGTTCAAGAGAAGCTTTGATCCTTTCGAGGCAAAGTCCGAGAGCTGCTTTGTTGAAATGGAAGAAACAGCAGGTATTGGGGCTCGCTTTGGAGGATCTTCAGCAGCTTCTTTTTCGAGGATTGATCGAGCGATATTTTTTTCGTCGTTGCATTGATACCTTTATCAAAGAGTGCGAGACCAATCAAGTACTCGCTGAGGTACCATAAGTGACGACCGAGGACACTAAGGCAGGATGCTGAGATCTTTTCATCATGGTACTTTGCTAGGTCTTGAAGAAGCTTCAAATCGTTCGCGGGAGCAGATGAAGGACTGCTGGCCGTGAACCACGCGCTGACATATAACTCCACGGCAAAAAATACAAATCGTTTTAAGCCAGACATTTCACGAGTTGTAAGTCTGAACTGATGGGAAAGCAGCAGGATTTTTAATGAATAAATTACTTTTGCCATCCAACGTGCTCGGTGAAGTGCTCCAGGTCGCCGAAACCTAAAATTAGGTAAATTACCTCCAAGGATTGTAATCGACAACTCCAAGAATTCACGGTAATCATCCCTCGGCTGATGTTTTGTCAGATATAGATTCCAGCAAGCGATCAGTTCTTCTCGATTCTCATTCAGACTCGATGGAAGGTCTGACAGGGTCTTGTACTTATCTTGGCAAATTGTATTCCACGTCTCTTTGAAGCGGGAGAATAGGAGGATATCTGGACCAGATGATGGTCCCATGCATTCCATGTACGCCTTCTCAACGACACGTTCTAGGATGTGATGGCGACATGCAAGGTATAAGAGTCGGCGGCCGAGTTTCTGCTCCAAAATTACGCATGCCCCAGACAAGTAACCAGTATTTGAAGCTGTAGTGTCGAAGCTCATAGCTGATACCTTTTCTGATACATTCCATTCTTTGAGCGCAGCATGTACCACCGAGGCGATGACCTCACCCGTTCCTGATGTCAGCTTAGGTACACCCAAGAGCTTCTCGGTATCACTCCGGTTACGAAAATGGCTAGTCGGTCACACCGACCACCTTCATCGTCTGGTAGAATTTTTCCGTCCCAGTGAACAGTGAGCACTTCGTTGGGTGTGAACCTTTGTTTAATCTTTTCTGCCGTCGCCGAACGGAGCCTTTCTCGTGATTTTCTAATGGTTTCATAGTTGAGCGCGAGTTTTGTGAGTTATGGCCGAGGCTTCTAGCCGAAGCGTCGATAATCCGGTGTGCTGAACGATGACTGATTCCTGTGCGATCCAATGTACTTTTCTAGAACAATTTCCAATAATAATATAATCAATGTATCAAAATAAAAAATATTACCTTAGATATCTTAAAAGAATCGGGAGAGAGCTTCTAAGCGTTGTTTTCAGTCAGGCAGTCGTATGCAAAATGAACTTGAAGCACCAAAAGCTGATCATCCAAAGATTGATACACATCATATATTTAAAGATTTATTTATGAAATTTTAATTTAATGAAATAAATTAATCGATTTGCATAATCTATAGTATGAAATAAAGGAAACAATTCTATTAAATTATATAATACACTTGCATTCTCCAAACATTTTTGTTTTTGAAGCGTTGTCGAAACTCGTTCATTCTTGAAATTTCTTCCGCGCGACAGTTTCATTCATGTGACTCGAGGCACCCCTAAATGCTTTCCGAATTCCATGAGATTTCGTCTACGGTGTTTCCTCATAGGGTGGCAGCATTGGACAAATGGCCGGCAAATGTTTTTGAATTTCAAATTTTATCCCTATAAGAAGTTGTCACCCTAATATATATATATATATATATAGCTGATATATATATATATATATATATATATATATATATATATATATATATATATATATATATATATAAAATGGACAACGAATAATCAATATTCATTTTTAAATAAGAACCAAAATCGCTTAACGCGAGTTTGGATAATAATTTTACTTGTAGCTTCCTATTTTTGTTCGTGTCACAACCCTACGATCTACCATATCTATGGTTTAGTCGTATCCATTTTCCATTTGTTATAGAAGTTATTATAATTAATTATGATTGTCTTGCATCTCACCCTCGACCCTAGATTATGCATACACTTTGCATATAACAGGATTGGAACACGTAGTTGTACTTCTTAGTCATTAATACCCACTCTTTGTCTCTAATTCGTTCTTGTAAATCTTCCTAATAATGATTTGTACTATACGTACAAATTCAAACTATGACGTCACATTTTCCCGTCGTTAATTTCCCTTGATCATTATCCTATATAAATTTTATTAAATATTCATTTTTACTCGTGTCAATCTATGAAACGCAAAACTTCATGCATTCGTTCGAAAACGCAGAAATACGTTCTCGTTATTTTTTTCATTTTTATTTTTAATTATATCACCTCTCAATGAACTCGAAAATGCTGAGGTAGGTGATCAAATTTCGCTAACTGGCAAAATCGAACGCTTCAAAGATAAAAAAATCTCCTTTCGCTCTGATTCGAATTTATACATTATCATGCGTTATGTTATATCATGTGTGTCATGTCTCATGTACTTGTGTTGTACTAATAACCATACATAATAACCATACATAATAACCGTACATAATAACCATATATTATAACCATATATTATAACCATATATTATAACCACATATAAAAATATAAAAAACACTGTAAGAATGGTAAACGACGTAATGTACTTCAATGAAACTGTACTTAATGATGTAATGTACTAAATGACGTAGTCAATGTACTTTAATGGGATTGTAGTTAACGATAATAAATGAATTAATTGGTAATTATAATCATAGTTACAGTAGACCAAAATTACAATGTACTCAATGTCCGACCCGACATTATGTCGTCGCCATAAGGAATGTAGAATCGGCGATACTGTTATTTTTTAATTATTTTTCCGTTGGAATAAATTTTGATGTGCTTTCTACTTTGCCAAATAATTGATGACCTGTTGTTTTTTAAAAATCTCGTAATCATTTTTTAGATTTAGCTTAATAATGAATCCTGAGTAACTTTTGCCATGTCATGTTTTGTATACATTCTTTCTTCGTTATAAAAGATGAAGTCATGTCTTGCCTAAGCATTTAATTGTAAATCTTAAACCTTTAATTTTTACTCATATGCATATTTAGTGTAAAGATGCATAGTTCAATTTCCACTTTTAGTTAACTTGGCAGATCATAACAACATCAGATCTGAAAATACGCAATTTAAGATAAAAATATAGCTTCATCTTCAAATATCTTGTTATTCGTTTAAACCTTACCACAGCTAAAAGATTACTTTATTTTCAAATATTGTGCAAAAATAAGCAGCCTCTTCAACATTTAATAATGATGATGTTAATAGAATCGGAGTATATAAACCCCACAAATTTCTTCCATGTTTGTTCTGATTCCAACTACGAGGCTGAGCATTACCTGTAACAGTTTTAGGAGTAAAACACAGTAAGAAAAAATCTTTATCTTCTCCTTCGAGCCGTGCTCTCTTCAGAAAACTTAGTCATTAGAATCTGCCGATAAGTTACAAGAAGAATCGGGGAGAAACCTCAAAAAATTTAATAAGCCTCTCAGAATCCTCCGAGCCACTAAAGAAGAACTCGGAGAGTAGTATAGAAGAAACTACTGCAAGTAACAGATCGGTTGATGCCTCCTAACCAGAACCCCCGTCGACTTCGAACCAACCCAGGGCCATAGACGGAGGGTTTAACATATATATATATATACAGATATATATATATATATATATATATATCAGATATATATATATCATATATATATATATATATATATATATATATATATATCAGATATATATATATATATATCAGATATATATATATATATATCATATATTTAATATATATATATATCAGATATATATATATATATATATATATATATATATATATATATATATATCAGATATATATATTATATATATATATCTATATATATGTTAACCCCTCCGTCTATGGCCCGTGTTGGTTCGAAGTCGACGGGGGTTCTAGTTAGGTGGCAGCAACGGATGTGTGACTTGAAGTAGTTTTCTTCTATATTACTCTCCGAGTTCTTCTATAGTGGCTCGGAGGACTCTGATAGACTTACTAAAAATGCTGAATGTTCCGGATTCTTCTTATAGCGTACCCGGAAAGTTTTAACGACTAAGTTCTTCTGAAGAGAGCAAGGCTCGAAGGGGACAATAAAAAGTTTCTCCAACTGTAAATTTACTGCTAAAATATACAGGTAGTGCTCAGCCTCTGGCCTCTGAATTAGCTTCTGAATGACAATGGAATAAGTTTAGTGGGTTTATATACCCAAAAACTGCTAACATTATTATTATTAAATGCTAAAAAAGCTGTATTATTTTTGCACAATATTTGAAAATAAGTAAATTTTTTAGCTGTGGTAAGGCTGGAACGAGTAAACAAAATATTTGAAGACGAAGCCATATTTTTATCTTAAACCGCGACTTTTCAGATCTGATGTTATCATGATCTGCAAGTTAACTAAAAGTGGAAATCGGACTATGCATCTTTACACTAAAATATGCATATGAGTGAAATTTTAAGGTTTAAGATGTACAATTTTAATGCTTAGGCAAGACATGATCTCATTTTTTATAACGAAAGAGAGTGTATACAAAATGTGAACATTGCAATGCTTAAGCAGGATTCCTTATTAAGCGAAATCTAAAAAAATGATTATGAGATTTTAAAAACAAACAGGTCACCAATATTTAGCAAAGTAGAAAGCAAATCAAAAATTTTATCCAAACTCGCGTTGGGCGATTTTGGTCCTTATGTAAAAATGAATACACACACGTACATACATATGAGTATAGGCATTATATAAAGTTAAATATATAAGAATATACAGGATTATATAAATACATGAACCATATAACATGAATTTTTAAAAATGGATACTTTTTCTTACAATGGATACAGAGACTATATAAATGAATACAAGAATTACATGAAGGATAAGATAATATAGGAATATGGGAATTATTTATGGTTCATTTTTACAGGGCTCTTCCCTCTAGAACGATATTAATATAATAACGTAACATCCTAACTATTGCTAACTAGATGATAACTATTGGTTTTATAATACAGATTTATATATACAACATAAGTCGGGTGGTTAAGTCTAGTTCACGTGGTCTGGGTACGCACTCTTGGTCGTGCATAAATAGTTTCATGTTCCGTGTCACTTGGTTTTTTTTGTTCCCACAATGATCTTTTCACCACAAATATACCGAGGATAATAGCACACACAATAATGATACTAACGGCAGATGTTGAGAAAATGGTTACCGGTTGTAGTATTTGTAAGAGGTTTGTTTTGGTTATCATCCGAAATTTTAAACCGCTCAATTGATCATTCCATTCAGGGGCATGTAGTTCGGGTAGGATGGTTACAGGTTTTATGGAGAGATTTAAGATCTCTATGACGGGTTTAAATTTAATTTGCGACGGGAATGGGTATGAGTTATTAAGCGTAACCTTATACGGGTTTTATATTTGGAGGGCTTTTGAACGCAAGGAGCAACCAATTGGTAGCCGAATAACCATAGGGATTGTGATGAGGGAATAATTCGATGGACACTCGAGAGTAGCGGCAGTCCTGTTCGCGAAAGAAACCCAGATGTCCTGTCCAATTCGTAGTTGGATAGTTTTAGGGGAATTAAATTTTTTTAAATGAACATACGGGGGCATGCCGGTCACGAATTAAATCGATAAAGCAAGACCTAGTAGTTGGAAGAATAACTGGTTTGAGTGGAGGGCAGACGAGTTGTTTATTTGGTTGCGGGAATCGGCAATGCCGGACGTCGCTATCTGACATCATAGAATAAGCTGATAGATCTTTGGTGAGGAAAAGGTAAGGTGGTACGGTGGGTAAATACAATCGATAGACATTAGAGTTATTTTTGGTAGGGTGTGGGAAAGAGTGAAATTTATATACGTCATAAGTGAGGACATCGAAAAATGGTATAATTATGAGGTATGTGTTGGGGCGGTGGTCCATGTACAGTCCAGGTGTATCTAGAAATTGAGGGTAATTAGTGTGGTTGAGTGGGAATATGGGTGATAATTTTAATTGTGACTGGGCGGTGTGAATCAAGGACTGAAGTATTTCCCATGGTATTAGGGTGGAAAGAGTGATTTTTCCATGGGCTAGCTGGGTTGCACGCAAAACCTTGGAATGAATCGTAGTTATTCTTTGTAAGTATTTATCGATTAGGGTTACTTGTATGTTCATTATCTCTATTAATTCTAGATATCGTTTGTGTTCTTTGTATTGAGCTAACATGGATTCAAGGTATGAGAATCTGTCCGAAAGGGAGTGAAGGAAGCGATTGTTTTCGTGTAATGACCTAATAGTTTGTTCTAACATGTGTCCATTATATTGTCGATTTCGCGCGAAGAGATTCAATTTAAGTTCAATTCTTTTAATATCTTCGGTCGCTAATCCGAATAAACCTTTGAACAGTTTCCCTCCTATATCTATCAGTCCCCTTTTACTTCTTTGGTTAAAGTTTTCTGAATTTTTAGTTTCAGTTTGTATCCATGGTAAGGCTAGTATTTCTGATAGGGCGCGTGCTGTAGTTTGAATATTTGCGAGGGTATTTTCTAACAGAACGCGACTAATCTGATCTTTTCCTTGGAAAGAATTTTGAACTTTACTTTTAAACGTTTTTAATTGGGTTTGTTTCTGAAGGAGATTGATTTTAATTCTAGCAGGGGGTTGCAAATTTATATAAAGGTCTGCGTGCCCTTTCAAAAATTTACCTTCTGCAAGTTTTTCTATAATAACTCCGGTAGAAATTCTAATGCTAGGTCTACAAGAGTAAATAATTTGGAAAATTATAAGGGGGACAATTTTATTCATTTCTACGCCTTAAGTTATACGGAGCTGGGGGTAGTTGTGTGGATACTTGTGTGGATAATTGTGTTTGTGGGCGAAGGGGTCGGCCTCGTTTTGGTGGCAATGGGGGTCGACCGTTGAGCTCGGATTCTGAGTGGGTTCGTTTCTTATGTGAAGGTTCTAGTTCACGTGGGTGATGCATTTGCGGGCGGTATGTAGGGTCCGTGCGTCGATCATCAATCGGCGAGGGTGGTGACAGAGGAGATGGTGGAGTTGGAGGAGATGGTGGAGTTCCACTGTGTGATCCTCTCGAAGGGGTTTCTCCAGGGTCTGCTGGGTCCGATGGGACGCTTGGCTCTGGGGCCTCTTGTTCAGAGATTGCCTCGAGTACTAGTGGTATTACGAGGTACCAATCTTCGTCATGGGTAGCGGTTCCCGCGGTGACCACTTCAGTTTTTTTTATCCCTGCCCGATTTGTTAATATCTTGACCTTTTGAAGGATAGGCGGCTCGAACGCCTGCAGCTGTTTTTTGGGAAGGTGTTGTTCGGAAGCTATCTTCAAATTGTCAGCGTGAATGATCTTTAGTTTGGAATGATCCCGGAGGTCGAGGATTTCATAACGATTTTTTCCGAGGTTTTTCATAATCCTATATGGGCCATCCCACTTTGGGTATAATTTGCGATGAGCACCTGGCGGTTTCACGCTCTTCAGATAATATCGCATACCGACGATTATAGTCCGTTGACGGGGATGACGACTATGTTGCTCTTGCTCCATCTGTTGGTTTCGTTGGTCGAGGGCATATAGGATTATGTCAAAAATCTTGAAAGATCGTTCAGCTAGTTGCTGATTTGCTTCTGCCATTTCGGAAGATGTTAGGACTGCCGGGTCGGTTTGGTCGGGCAAATTAAAAGGTAGACGCTTGTCGTAGTGATAGAGAACGAAATGAGGGGTGTCCACGATGGACACATTATAGCCATTGTTGTTGGCTGTTTGTACCATGGGAAGGGAATCATCCCATGTACGGGAGGATGCATCGACAACGTGGCGCAGGGCTTGCAAGATCTTTCGATTGTGCCTTTCCACTAAGCCGTTTGCCTGCGGATGGTATGCCACAATATGTGTATTTTTAATTTTACACATGTTACAGAGTGACTCGAACAGTTTGGAAGTGAAACTAAGGGCGTTATCCGAGATTAGGATGGAAGGAGTGGTATGATTTTGGATGACGCGTTCCACTAGGGCTCTTGCCACAGTTTCCGAGGTCTGGTCTGGAATGGCGGCTACTTCGCTGTAACGCGAGAAGTGGTCCGTAAACACAATGATGTACTGATTTCCGTTTGATGTTTTGGGAAATGGTCCCAGTATATCCATTCCAGTTCTTTGCCAGGGCCTTTGGCATACTGGATATTTATGCATCGGAGCTGTGGATGGTACGTTGCCCTTATGCTTTAAACACGACGGACATTCGGCGATGTATTCTTGTACCTTTCTGTCATCTCGGGAAAGTGGTATCGCTCCAAAAGACTTGATGGTGCGATCCGGCCCATGTGTCCATAAAAAGGTGAGTCGTGACAAAGTCCAATGGCTATATCGACGAGATCCTTTGGTATCTCCACGAGGTCGTTTCCATCTTCGTTCCTGAAATGTACGAGCCCATCTTTGAGGTTGTACTGTTCTTTTACTTCGATGGTTCCTTTTGTTCCAGGCGCGCCCGAAGGTTCTGGTGTGTTGGTCTGTTGTTGGGAGTATTGCAGACACTCGTAGTCGAACACAGGAGAATTCCTATTTTATTCACTCGGGCGTCGGGCTTAAGTCTCGACAATCCGTCTGGAATAACTTGCAGTTTTCCCGGTTTGTATACGATTTTCGCTGCGAAGTCCTGAATCAACAGAGCCCATCTACTCAATCGTCCTTCAAGTAGCTTGTCCTTGAAGAGGTACGTGAGTGGCTTATGATCAGTCTTAATGGTTACATCGTAGCCATAGACGATATTTCGGAATTTTTTCAAAGCCCAATATACCGCTAGGGCCTCTCGGTCCGTAGTGGAATAATTCCGTTGAGGTGCAGAGAGAAGTTGACTGGCATAAGCAATGGGTAATTCCACACCGTCTACGTCCTGTAACAGGAAGGCTCCTAGTCCATAGGAGGAAGCATCTGTGGCTATGATGAAGGGTCTTGTGTAATCAGGATATTGTAAAATGGGATGACAGGTTAGTTTATTAATTAAAGTTTCAAAGGCATGTTGGTGATCGGATTCACAGTTAAATTTCGAATTTTTCTGGAACAAATTAGTAATGGGTTTAGCAATATTCTAAAATTGGGGGATAAAGTTCCGATAGAATCCGACAAAACCAATAAATGCACGGGCGTCGTCGATGGTCTTGGGTACAGGGTACCTTTCCAGGGCTTCGAGTTTGGCTGGATCAGGTTTAATTCCTGTGGACGAGAGTAGGAATCCTAGGTATACCAGGGATTCTTGTAAAAAATTGCACTTTGCAAGCTTCAGTTTAAGGTGTGCTTTTCTCAAGTGTGATAGCACATTCTGAAGGCGTTGAAAGTATGTTTTTATGTCCGAACTATAGACGATAATATCGTCAAGATACACGAGAGCTTCGACACCTAATAGGTCGGAAAGGACTATATTCATCAACCTAGAGAAATTAGCAGGCCCATTTCGGACTCCGAAAGGTAAAACCTGGAATTCGTAATGGCCTCGGTTAGTGGAGAAAGCAGTCAATGCCCGAGATTCGGGACTGACCTCCATTTGCCAATAACCCGATGCTAAATCGAGGGATGAAAAGAAATTCGCTTTCCCTACGTTCAGAATTGTTTCCTGCATGTTTGGAATCAGGAAACGCTCTGGGATGGTAATGTTGTTCAGGCGTCTAAAATCTATACAAGGGCGAGATGTTCCGTCCTTTTTGGAGAAGAGAATCATGGGAGCGGACCAGGGACTAGCTGAAGGCTGAATGACATCCTGCTCCAACATGTCCTTGATGTGTTCCTCAATAGTGACTAACTGGGAATGTGGAACCCGATAGGGAGGAATGAAAATGGGTTTGGAATTGGGTTCCAACTTGATTTCAAAAGGGACCAAATTAGTTCGGCCCAGAGGATCTCCTTTTAGGGCAATCACATCTCTATTTCTTATCAGGAAATCGAGAAGTGATTCCATTAGATTGGGATCCTGTAAAGCTGGTGACTCCTGAAGGGAGTGCTCCAGACATTTCTTATATTCTTCTTTTAATATTGAAGGATTTAATTCTAGGGAACTGGAAACACGAGTTATCATACTGATGGGGAGATCTGAATCTACTTCTACTGTGGAAACAGTTCCTATTTTCTGATTTGAAGTTAATTCTATAGGACTTTTTCCTTTGTTTAATCAAACAACAGGGATAGCTGAATTCTGACTCTGACTAAGGACTTGGGCAATAAGAACATCTCTTTTGAAATTACTTTTCTCTGTAATCAGAGTACGCTCTGACTCTAATAATTTTCCTTGACTGTTAACTACTTTTGCTAGGACACAAATCTTCTCATAAGGTGCTACTGTTATATGCTCGGTAGGGCATATGAAAAATTGTGAATCTGATTCTGGTTCGGCGACTAAAATTTGCCTTATTGGCTGAACTGAAGCTGGCTGACTAGAAACTGTCTGACTGGAAACTGACTATCTGGAAACTGACTGTCTGGAAAGTGACTGACTGAAAACTGGCTGTGTTGATCCAACTGGATTCAACTACTGGAACTGATTACCCTGGGGTCTGATTTCTGGAGCGGTTGTCCCTCTGGATGCAACCGGCTGACTTGATCTGCTATCAAGTAGAGGGGGTTTCCTATTTCTTTCGGAAATCTGAACTGAGCTAAGTCTAGTAGCATTAAGTTGTCTGTCATTCTCGCGGAGATGGTGTGTCCTATTTCGACACTTTACTAACTTTCCGGATGTGTAAATCTCCCATTGATTCCGGTTAAAAAAATCCATACCTAGTAGGATGTCTGTCTGAAAGGT
>JAJOZX010020131.1:0-21888 GCA_023014485.1 Bathynomus jamesi | reverse complement strand
ATACATTATTGAGTGATCGTGACACGTACAAACCTCTAAATAGAGACCCATTGGAGGATGTTAATAAATGTTTAACAGAAAATTAAGAGAAATTAAAAAAATATATAATAGGCTTCCACAGCAGTTTCTTAGTATTAATCCGTCACTACCATATCTGTAGGCTTAGTAAAACACAAAAGTTAATAATCCCATGAGGCCTATTGTTAGCTCAGTGGGCTCCGTAACCTATTATAAGCTATCAAAATGGTTAGTTAGTTAGTTAGTTAGTTAGCTAGTTAGTTTTTTATTAACGCCGTTAGTTGGCTCTATTTCTGAGTCACATATTGTAAATAGCATGGATCTTATTGACAAACTGAATGAAGTTCCCTAATGACCCTAATTTCAAATTGGTAAACTTCGATGTATTGTATGCTCCCTATTCACAAAAAAAGTCCCCGTTGATGACCTACTTGATTTTTTTAAAAGATTATAAGATCTCTGAATATTCTTCTTTCCCTGTTCAACACAACACTCTTATTGAGTTAATTAAGCTTTGTGTCAAAGATTGTAAATTTCAGTTTGAAAATAAGTTTTATGCTATGTCGTTTGGATTGGCTATGGGAAATCCCCTTTCACCTATACTAGCTAATTTAATTATATATGGAATTTTTTGAAAGTGAATTTTGCCTACGATTTTTAATTTTAACCTGGTTTGGTACAGGTATATAGATGATATTTTTTTTATGCCTTTGGCCTAATAATTTGGATGTGGACTTATTTCTTGGTAGGCTCAACAATTTAGTCCCATCTATTATTAAGTTTACAGTTGAAAAAGAAAATGATGGAAGCCTATCTTTTCTTGATCTAAAAATTTGGAGATGCTGCTCTAATCGTTCAAATATGAAGTCTATACCGTAAGCCTACTACTAATATAACTCTTATGTGCATTTCTATTCTGACCATCATCCTTCTATTAAATCCTCTATTTTCTATGCTGCTATGTTTCTTCGAGCATTGAGAGTTGTCAGTCCTGATTTTTTTTAGATTCCGAGTTATGCAATATCATGAATATTGGTACTAAATTATTATGTTATCCTATTTCATTTTTAGATAACTGTCTTAATTAAGAAAGCCAAGAATAGTAGGTATTATAATACATTATGAATACATTATTGAGTGATCGTGACACGTACAAACCTCTAAATAGAGACCCATTGGAGGATGTTAATAAAATGTTTAACAGAAAATTAAAGAAATTTAAAAAAATAACTATAATAGGCTTCCACAGCAGTTTCTTAGTATTAATCCGTCACTACCATATCTGTACGGCTTAGTAAAACACACAAAGTTAATAATCCCATGAGGCCTATTGTTAGCTCAGTGGGCTCCGTAACCTATTATAAGCTATCAAATGGTTAGTTAGTTAGTTAGTTAGCTAGTTAGTTAGTTTATTAACGCCGTTAGTTGGCTCTATTTCTGAGTCACATATTGTAAATAGCATGGATCTTATTGACAAACTGAATGAAGTTCCCTAATGACCCTAATTTCAAATTGGTAAACTTCGATGTATTGTATGCTCCCTATTCACAAAAAAAGTCCCCGTTGATGACCTACTTGATTTTTTTAAAAGATTATAAGATCTCTGAATATTCTTCTTTCCCTGTTCACACAACACTCTTATTGAGTTAATTAAGCTTTGTGTCAAAGATTGTAAATTTCAGTTTGAAAATAAGTTTTATGCTATGTCGTTTGGATTGGCTATGGGAAATCCCCTTTCACCTATACTAGCTAATTTATTAATATGGAATTTTTTGAAAGTAGAATTTTGCCTACGATTTTTAATTTTAACCTGGTTTGGTACAGGTATATAGATGATATTTTTTTTTGCCTTTGGCCTAATAATTTGATGTGGACTTATTTCTTGGTAGCCAACAATTTAGTCCCATCTATTATTAAGTTTACAGTTGAAAAAGAAAATGATGGAAGCCTATCTTTTCTTGATCTAAAAATTTGGAGATGCTGCTCTAATCAGTTCAAATATGAAGTCTACCGTAAGCCTACTACTAATAATAACTCTTATGTGCATTTCTATTCTGACCATCATCCTTCTATTAAATCCTCTATTTTCTATGCTGCTATGTTTCTTCGAGCATTGAGAGTTGTCAGTCCTGAATTTTTTTTAGATTCCGAGTTATGCAATATCATGAATATTGGTACTAAATTATTATGTTATCCTATTTCATTTTTAGATAACTGTCTTAATTAAGAAAGCCAAGAATAGTAGGTATTATAATACATTATGAATACATTATTGAGTGATCGTGACACGTACAAACCTCTAAATAGAGACCCATTGGAGGATGTTAATAAAATGTTTAACAGAAAATTAAGAGAAATTTTAAAAATAACTATGTTGAAAAGATGAATACATTATTGAGTGATCGTGACACGTACAAACCTCTAAATAGAGACCCATTGGAGGATGTTAATAAAATGTTTAACAGAAAATTAAGAGAAATTTAAAAAAATAACTATAATAGGCTTCCACAGCAGTTTCTTAGTATTAATCCGTCACTACCATATCTGTACGGCTTAGTAAAAACACACAAAGTTAATAATCCCATGAGGCCTATTGTTAGCTCAGTGGGCTCCGTAACCTATTATAAGCTATCAAAATGGTTAGTTAGTTAGTTAGTTAGTTAGTTAGTTAGTTAGTTTATTAACGCCGTTAGTTGGCTCTATTTCTGAGTCACATATTGTAAATAGCATGGATCTTATTGACAAACTGAATGAAGTTCCCTAATGACCCTAATTTCAAATTGGTAAACTTCGATGTATTGTATGCTCCCTATTCACAAAAAAAGTCCCCGTTGATGACCTACTTGATTTTTTTAAAAGATTATAAGATCTCTGAATATTCTTCTTTCCCTGTTCAACACAACACTCTTATTGAGTTAATTAAGCTTTGTGTCAAAGATTGTAAATTTCAGTTTGAAAATAAGTTTTATGCTATGTCGTTTGGATTGGCTATGGGAAATCCCCTTTCACCTATACTAGCTAATTTAATTAATATGGAATTTTTTGAAAGTAGAATTTTGCCTACGATTTTTAATTTTAACCTGGTTTGGTACAGGTATATAGATGATATTTTTTTTTGCCTTTGGCCTAATAATTTGGATGTGGACTTATTTCTTGGTAGCCTCAACAATTTAGTCCCATCTATTATTAAGTTTACAGTTGAAAAAGAAAATGATGGAAGCCTATCTTTTCTTGATCTAAAAATTTGGAGATGCTGCTCTAATCAGTTCAAATATGAAGTCTACCGTAAGCCTACTACTAATAATAACTCTTATGTGCATTTCTATTCTGACCATCATCCTTCTATTAAATCCTCTATTTTCTATGCTGCTATGTTTCTTCGAGCATTGAGAGTTGTCAGTCCTGAATTTTTTTTAGATTCCGAGTTATGCAATATCATGAATATTGGTACTAAATTATTATGTTATCCTATTTCATTTTTAGATAACTGTCTTAATTAAGAAAGCCAAGAATAGTAGGTATTATAATACATTATGAATACATTATTGAGTGATCGTGACACGTACAAACCTCTAAATAGAGACCCATTGGAGGATGTTAATAAAATGTTTAACAGAAAATTAAGAGAAATTTAAAAAAAATATACTATAGAGGCTCTCAGCAGTTATATCTATAGCTAGCATTCTATATCCGTCACTACCATATCTGTACGGCTTAGTAAAAACACACAAAGTTAATAATCCCATGAGGCCTATTGTTAGCTCAGTGGGCTCCGTAACCTATTATAAGCTATCAAAATGGTTAGTTAGTTAGTTAGTTAGTTAGCTAGTTAGTTAGTTTATTAACGCCGTTAGTTGGCTCTATTTCTGAGTCACATATTGTAAATAGCATGGATCTTATTGACAAACTGAATGAAGTTCCCTAATGACCCTAATTTCAAATTGGTAAACTTCGATGTATTGTATGCTCCCTATTCACAAAAAAAGTCCCCGTTGATGACCTACTTGATTTTTTTAAAAGATTATAAGATCTCTGAATATTCTTCTTTCCCTGTTCAACACAACACTCTTATTGAGTTAATTAAGCTTTGTGTCAAAGATTGTAAATTTCAGTTTGAAAATAAGTTTTATGCTATGTCGTTTGGATTGGCTATGGGAAATCCCCTTTCACCTATACTAGCTAATTTAATTAATATGGAATTTTTTGAAAGTAGAATTTTGCCTACGATTTTTAATTTTAACCTGGTTTGGTACAGGTATATAGATGATATTTTTTTTATGCCTTTGGCCTAATAATTTGGATGTGGACTTATTTCTTGGTAGGCTCAACAATTTAGTCCCATCTATTATTAAGTTTACAGTTGAAAAAGAAAATGATGGAAGCCTATCTTTTCTTGATCTAAAAATTTGGAGATGCTGCTCTAATCAGTTCAAATATGAAGTCTACCGTAAGCCTACTACTAATAATAACTCTTATGTGCATTTCTATTCTGACCATCATCCTTCTATTAAATCCTCTATTTTCTATGCTGCTATGTTTCTTCGAGCATTGAGAGTTGTCAGTCCTGAATTTTTTTTAGATTCCGAGTTATGCAATATCATGAATATTGATACTAAATTATTATGTTATCCTATTTCATTTTTAGATAACTGTCTTAATTAAGAAAGCCAAGAATAGTAGGTATTATAATACATTATGAATACATTATTGAGTGATCGTGACACGTACAAACCTCTAAATAGAGACCCATTGGAGGATGTTAATAAAATGTTTAACAGAAAATTAAGAGAAATTTTAAAAAATAACTATGTTGAAAAGATGAATACATTATTGAGTGATCGTGACACGTACAAACCTCTAAATAGACCCATTGGAGGATGTTAATAAAATGTTTAACAGAAAATTAAGAGAAATTTAAAAAAATAACTATAATAGGCTTCCACAGCAGTTTCTTAGTATTAATCCGTCACTACCATATCTGTACGGCTTAGTAAAAACACACAAAGTTAATAATCCCATGAGGCCTATTGTTAGCTCAGTGGGCTCCGTAACCTATTATAAGCTATCAAAATGGTTAGTTAGTTAGTTAGTTAGTTAGCTAGTTAGTTAGTTTATTAACGCCGTTAGTTGGCTCTATTTCTGAGTCACATATTGTAAATAGCATGGATCTTATTGACAAACTGAATGAAGTTCCCTAATGACCCTAATTTCAAATTGGTAAACTTCGATGTATTGTATGCTCCCTATTCACAAAAAAAGTCCCCGTTGATGACCTACTTGATTTTTTTAAAAGATTATAAGATCTCTGAATATTCTTCTTTCCCTGTTCAACACAACACTCTTATTGAGTTAATTAAGCTTTGTGTCAAAGATTGTAAATTTCAGTTTGAAAATAAGTTTTATGCTATGTCGTTTGGATTGGCTATGGGAAATCCCCTTTCACCTATACTAGCTAATTTAATTAATATGGAATTTTTTGAAAGTAGAATTTTGCCTACGATTTTTAATTTTAACCTGGTTTGGTACAGGTATATAGATGATATTTTTTTATGCCTTTGGCCTAATAATTTGGATGTGGACTTATTTCTTGGTAGGCTCAACAATTTAGTCCCATCTATTATTAAGTTTACAGTTGAAAAAGAAAATGATGGAAGCCTATCTTTTCTTGATCTAAAAATTTGGAGATGCTGCTCTAATCAGTTCAAATATGAAGTCTACCGTAAGCCTACTACTAATAATAACTCTTATGTGCATTTCTATTCTGACCATCATCCTTCTATTAAATCCTCTATTTTCTATGCTGCTATGTTTCTTCGAGCATTGAGAGTTGTCAGTCCTGAATTTTTTTTAGATTCCGAGTTATGCAATATCATGAATATTGGTACTAAATTATTATGTTATCCTATTTCATTTTTAGATAACTGTCTTAATTAAGAAAGCCAAGAATAGTAGGTATTATAATACATTATGAATACATTATTGAGTGATCGTGACACGTACAAACCTCTAAATAGAGACCCATTGGAGGATGTTAATAAAATGTTTAACAGAAAATTAAGAGAAATTTAAAAAAATAACTATAATAGGCTTCCACAGCAGTTTCTTAGTATTAATCCGTCACTACCATATCTGTACGGCTTAGTAAAAAACACAAAAGTTAATAATCCCATGAGGCCTATTGTTAGCTCAGTGGGCTCCGTAACCTATTATAAGCTATCAAAATGGTTAGTTAGTTAGTTAGTTAGTTAGCTAGTTAGTTAGTTTATTAACGCCGTTAGTTGGCTCTATTTCTGAGTCACATATTGTAAATAGCATGGATCTTATTGACAAACTGAATGAAGTTCCCTAATGACCCTAATTTCAAATTGGTAAACTTCGATGTATTGTATGCTCCCTATTCACAAAAAAAGTCCCCGTTGATGACCTACTTGATTTTTTTAAAAGATTATAAGATCTCTGAATATTCTTCTTTCCCTGTTCAACACAACACTCTTATTGAGTTAATTAAGCTTTGTTCAAAGATTGTAAATTTCAGTTTGAAAATAAGTTTTATGCTATGTCGTTTGGATTGGCTATGGGAAATCCCCTTTCACCTATACTAGCTAATTTAATTAATATGGAATTTTTGTAAAGTAGAATTTTGCCTACGATTTTTAATTTTAACCTGATTTGGTACAGGTATATAGATGATATTTTTTTTATGCCTTTGGCCTAATAATTTGGATGTGGACTTATTTCTTGGTAGGCTCAACAATTTAGTCCCATCTATTATTAAGTTTACAGTTGAAAAAGAAAATGATGGAAGCCTATCTTTTCTTTATCTAAAAATTTGGAGATGCTGCTCTAATCAGTTCAAATATGAAGTCTACCGTAAGCTACTACTAATATAATCTTATGTGCATTTCTATTCTGACCATCATCCTTCTATTAAATCCTCTATTTTCTATGCTGCTATGTTTCTTCGAGCATTGAGAGTTGTCAGTCCTGAATTTTTTTTAGATTCCGAGTTATGCAATATCATGAATATTGGTACTAAATTATTATGTTATCCTATTTCATTTTTAGATAACTGTCTTAATTAAGAAAGCCAAGAATAGTAGGTATTATAATACATTATGAATACATTATTGAGTGATCGTGACACGTACAAACCTCTAAATAGAGACCCATTGGAGGATGTTAAAAAATGTTTAACAGAAAATTAAGAGAAATTTTAAAAAATAACTATGTTGAAAAGATAATACATTATTGAGTGATCGTGACACGTACAAACCTCTAAATAGAGACCCATTGGAGGATGTTAATAAAATGTTTAACAGAAAAGAAAGATTTAAAAAAATAACTATAATAGGCTTCCACAGCAGTTTCTTAGTATTAATCCGTCACTACCATATCTGTACGGCTTAGTAAAACACACAAAGTTAATAATCCCATGAGGCCTATTGTTAGCTCAGTGGGCTCCGTAACCTATTATAAGCTATCAAAATGGTTAGTTAGTTAGTTAGTTAGTTAGCTAGTTAGTTATTTATTAACGCCGTTAGTTGGCTCTATTTCTGAGTCACATATTGTAAATAGCATGGATCTTATTGACAAACTGAATGAAGTTCCCTAATGACCCTAATTTCAAATTGGTAAACTTCGATGTATTGTATGCTCCCTATTCACAAAAAAAGTCCCCGTTGATGACCTACTTGATTTTTTTAAAAGATTATAAGATCTCTGAATATTCTTCTTTCCCTGTTCAACACAACACTCTTATTGAGTTAATTAAGCTTTGTGTCAAAGATTGTAAATTTCAGTTTGAAAATAAGTTTTATGCTATGTCGTTTGGATTGGCTATGGGAAATCCCCTTTCACCTATACTAGCTAATTTAATTAATATGGAATTTTTTGAAAGTAGAATTTTGCCTACGATTTTTAATTTTAACCTGGTTTGGTACAGGTATATAGATGATATTTTTTTTATGCCTTTGGCCTAATAATTTGGATGTGGACTTATTTCTTGGTAGGCTCAACAATTTAGTCCCATCTATTATTAAGTTTACAGTTGAAAAAGAAAATGATGGAAGCCTATCTTTTCTTGATCTAAAAATTTGGAGATGCTGCTCTAATCAGTTCAAATATGAAGTCTACCGTAAGCCTACTACTAATAATAACTCTTATGTGCATTTCTATTCTGACCATCATCCTTCTATTAAATCCTCTATTTTCTATGCTGCTATGTTTCTTCGAGCATTGAGAGTTGTCAGTCCTGAATTTTTTTTAGATTCCGAGTTATGCAATATCATGAATATTGGTACTAAATTATTATGTTATCCTATTTCATTTTTAGATAACTGTCTTAATTAAGAAAGCCAAGAATAGTAGGTATTATAATACATTATGAATACATTATTGAGTGATCGTGACACGTACAAACCTCTAAATAGAGACCCATTGGAGGATGTTAATAAAATGTTTAACAGAAAATTAAGAGAAATTTAAAAAAATAACTATAATAGGCTTCCACAGCAGTTTCTTAGTATTAATCCGTCACTACCATATCTGTACGGCTTAGTAAAAACACACAAAGTTAATAATCCCATGAGGCCTATTGTTAGCTCAGTGGGCTCCGTAACCTATTATAAGCTATCAAAATGGTTAGTTAGTTAGTTAGTTAGTTAGCTAGTTAGTTAGTTTATTAACGCCGTTAGTTGGCTCTATTTCTGAGTCACATATTGTAAATAGCATGGATCTTATTGACAAACTGAATGAAGTTCCCTAATGACCCTAATTTCAAATTGGTAAACTTCGATGTATTGTATGCTCCCTATTCACAAAAAAAGTCCCCGTTGATGACCTACTTGATTTTTTTAAAAGATTATAAGATCTCTGAATATTCTTCTTTCCCTGTTCAACACAACACTCTTATTGAGTTAATTAAGCTTTGTGTCAAAGATTGTAAATTTCAGTTTGAAAATAAGTTTTATGCTATGTCGTTTGGATTGGCTATGGGAAATCCCCTTTCACCTATACTAGCTAATTTAATTAATATGGAATTTTTTGAAAGTAGAATTTTGCCTACGATTTTTAATTTTAACCTGGTTTGGTACAGGTATATAGATGATATTTTTTTTATGCCTTTGGCCTAATAATTTGGATGTGGACTTATTTCTTGGTAGGCTCAACAATTTAGTCCCATCTATTATTAAGTTTACAGTTGAAAAAGAAAATGATGGAAGCCTATCTTTTCTTGATCTAAAAATTTGGAGATGCTGCTCTAATCAGTTCAAATATGAAGTCTACCGTAAGCCTACTACTAATAATAACTCTTATGTGCATTTCTATTCTGACCATCATCCTTCTATTAAATCCTCTATTTTCTATGCTGCTATGTTTCTTCGAGCATTGAGAGTTGTCAGTCCTGAATTTTTTTTAGATTCCGAGTTATGCAATATCATGAATATTGGTACTAAATTATTATGTTATCCTATTTCATTTTTAGATAACTGTCTTAATTAAGAAAGCCAAGAATAGTAGGTATTATAATACATTATGAATACATTATTGAGTGATCGTGACACGTACAAACCTCTAAATAGAGACCCATTGGAGGATGTTAATAAAATGTTTAACAGAAAATTAAGAGAAATTTTAAAAAATAACTATGTTGAAAAGATGAATACATTATTGAGTGATCGTGACACGTACAAACCTCTAAATAGAGACCCATTGGAGGATGTTAATAAAATGTTTAACAGAAAATTAAGAGAAATTTAAAAAAATAACTATAATAGGCTTCCACAGCAGTTTCTTAGTATTAATCCGTCACTACCATATCTGTACGGCTTAGTAAAAACACACAAAGTTAATAATCCCATGAGGCCTATTGTTAGCTCAGTGGGCTCCGTAACCTATTATAAGCTATCAAAATGGTTAGTTAGTTAGTTAGTTAGTTAGTTAGTTAGTTAGTTTATTAACGCCGTTAGTTGGCTCTATTTCTGAGTCACATATTGTAAATAGCATGGATCTTATTGACAAACTGAATGAAGTTCCCTAATGACCCTAATTTCAAATTGGTAAACTTCGATGTATTGTATGCTCCCTATTCACAAAAAAAGTCCCCGTTGATGACCTACTTGATTTTTTTAAAAGATTATAAGATCTCTGAATATTCTTCTTTCCCTGTTCAACACAACACTCTTATTGAGTTAATTAAGCTTTGTGTCAAAGATTGTAAATTTCAGTTTGAAAATAAGTTTTATGCTATGTCGTTTGGATTGGCTATGGGAAATCCCCTTTCACCTATACTAGCTAATTTATTTAATATGGAATTTTTTGAAAGTAGAATTTTGCCTACGATTTTTAATTTTAACCTGGTTTGGTACAGGTATATAGATGATATTTTTTTTATGCCTTTGGCCTAATAATTTGGATGTGGACTTATTTCTTGGTAGCCTCAACAATTTAGTCCCATCTATTATTAAGTTTACAGTTGAAAAAGAAAATGATGGAAGCCTATCTTTTCTTGATCTAAAAATTTGGAGATGCTGCTCTAATCAGTTCAAATATGAAGTCTACCGTAAGCCTACTACTAATAATAACTCTTATGTGCATTTCTATTCTGACCATCATCCTTCTATTAAATCCTCTATTTTCTATGCTGCTATGTTTCTTCGAGCATTGAGAGTTGTCAGTCCTGAATTTTTTTTAGATTCCGAGTTATGCAATATCATGAATATTGGTACTAAATTATTATGTTATCCTATTTCATTTTTAGATAACTGTCTTAATTAAGAAAGCCAAGAATAGTAGGTATTATAATACATTATGAATACATTATTGAGTGATCGTGACACGTACAAACCTCTAAATAGAGACCCATTGGAGGATGTTAATAAAATGTTTAACAGAAAATTAAGAGAAATTTAAAAAAATAACTATAATAGGCTTCCACAGCAGTTTCTTAGTATTAATCCGTCACTACCATATCTGTACGGCTTAGTAAAAACACAAAGTTAATAATCCCATGAGGCCTATTGTTAGCTCAGTGGGCTCCGTAACCTATTATAAGCTATCAAAATGGTTAGTTAGTTAGTTAGTTAGTTAGCTAGTTAGTTAGTTTATTAACGCCGTTAGTTGGCTCTATTTCTGAGTCACATATTGTAAATAGCATGGATCTTATTGACAAACTGAATGAAGTTCCCTAATGACCCTAATTTCAAATTGGTAAACTTCGATGTATTGTATGCTCCCTATTCACAAAAAAAGTCCCCGTTGATGACCTACTTGATTTTTTTAAAAGATTATAAGATCTCTGAATATTCTTCTTTCCCTGTTCAACACAACACTCTTATTGAGTTAATTAAGCTTTGTTCAAAGATTGTAAATTTCAGTTTGAAAATAAGTTTTATGCTATGTCGTTTGGATTGGCTATGGGAAATCCCCTTTCACCTATACTAGCTAATTTAATTAATATGGAATTTTTTGAAAGTAGAATTTTGCCTACGATTTTTAATTTTAACCTGGTTTGGTACAGGTATATAGATGATATTTTTTTTATGCCTTTGGCCTAATAATTTGGATGTGGACTTATTTCTTGGTAGGCTCAACAATTTAGTCCCATCTATTATTAAGTTTACAGTTGAAAAAGAAAATGATGGAAGCCTATCTTTTCTTGATCTAAAAATTTGGAGATGCTGCTCTAATCAGTTCAAATATGAAGTCTACCGTAAGCCTACTACTAATAATAACTCTTATGTGCATTTCTATTCTGACCATCATCCTTCTATTAAATCCTCTATTTTCTATGCTGCTATGTTTCTTCGAGCATTGAGAGTTGTCAGTCCTGAATTTTTTTTAGATTCCGAGTTATGCAATATCATGAATATTGGTACTAAATTATTATGTTATCCTATTTCATTTTTAGATAACTGTCTTAATTAAGAAAGCCAAGAATAGTAGGTATTATAATACATTATGAATACATTATTGAGTGATCGTGACACGTACAAACCTCTAAATAGAGACCCATTGGAGGATGTTAATAAAATGTTTAACAGAAAATTAAGAGAAATTTAAAAAAATAACTATAATAGGCTTCCACAGCAGTTTCTTAGTATTAATCCGTCACTACCATATCTGTACGGCTTAGTAAAAACACACAAAGTTAATAATCCCATGAGGCCTATTGTTAGCTCAGTGGGCTCCGTAACCTATTATAAGCTATCAAAATGGTTAGTTAGTTAGTTAGTTAGTTAGCTAGTTAGTTAGTTTATTAACGCCGTTAGTTGGCTCTATTTCTGAGTCACATATTGTAAATAGCATGGATCTTATTGACAAACTGAATGAAGTTCCCTAATGACCCTAATTTCAAATTGGTAAACTTCGATGTATTGTATGCTCCCTATTCACAAAAAAAGTCCCCGTTGATGACCTACTTGATTTTTTTAAAAGATTATAAGATCTCTGAATATTCTTCTTTCCCTGTTCAACACAACACTCTTATTGAGTTAATTAAGCTTTGTGTCAAAGATTGTAAATTTCAGTTTGAAAATAAGTTTTATGCTATGTCGTTTGGATTGGCTATGGGAAATCCCCTTTCACCTATACTAGCTAATTTAATTAATATGGAATTTTTTGAAAGTAGAATTTTGCCTACGATTTTTAATTTTAACCTGGTTTGGTACAGGTATATAGATGATATTTTTTTTATGCCTTTGGCCTAATAATTTGGATGTGGACTTATTTCTTGGTAGGCTCAACAATTTAGTCCCATCTATTATTAAGTTTACAGTTGAAAAAGAAAATGATGGAAGCCTATCTTTTCTTGATCTAAAAATTTGGAGATGCTGCTCTAATCAGTTCAAATATGAAGTCTACCGTAAGCCTAC
The DNA here is from genome assembly GCA_023014485.1 of Bathynomus jamesi. Classification (NCBI taxonomy): domain Eukaryota; kingdom Metazoa; phylum Arthropoda; class Malacostraca; order Isopoda; family Cirolanidae; genus Bathynomus; species Bathynomus jamesi. The sequence continues at coordinate 8,998 of JAJOZX010020131.1, read as the reverse complement.
TACTAATAATAACTCTTATGTGCATTTCTATTCTGACCATCATCCTTCTATTAAATCCTCTATTTTCTATGCTGCTATGTTTCTTCGAGCATTGAGAGTTGTCAGTCCTGAATTTTTTTTAGATTCCGAGTTATGCAATATCATGAATATTGATACTAAATTATTATGTTATCCTATTTCATTTTTAGATAACTGTCTTAATTAAGAAAGCCAAGAATAGTAGGTATTATAATACATTATGAATACATTATTGAGTGATCGTGACACGTACAAACCTCTAAATAGAGACCCATTGGAGGATGTTAATAAAATGTTTAACAGAAAATTAAGAGAAATTTTAAAAAATAACTATGTTGAAAAGATGAATACATTATTGAGTGATCGTGACACGTACAAACCTCTAAATAGAGACCCATTGGAGGATGTTAATAAAATGTTTAACAGAAAATTAAGAGAAATTTAAAAAAATAACTATAATAGGCTTCCACAGCAGTTTCTTAGTATTAATCCGTCACTACCATATCTGTACGGCTTAGTAAAAACACACAAAGTTAATAATCCCATGAGGCCTATTGTTAGCTCAGTGGGCTCCGTAACCTATTATAAGCTATCAAAATGGTTAGTTAGTTAGTTAGTTAGTTTATTAACGCCGTTAGTTGGCTCTATTTCTGAGTCACATATTGTAAATAGCATGGATCTTATTGACAAACTGAATGAAGTTCCCTAATGACCCTAATTTCAAATTGGTAAACTTCGATGTATTGTATGCTCCCTATTCACAAAAAAAGTCCCCGTTGATGACCTACTTGATTTTTTTAAAAGATTATAAGATCTCTGAATATTCTTCTTTCCCTGTTCAACACAACACTCATTGAGTTAATTAAGCTTTGTGTCAAAGATTGTAAATTTCAGTTTGAAAATAAGTTTTATGCTATGTCGTTTGGATTGGCTATGGGAAATCCCCTTTCACCTATACTAGCTAATTTATTTAATATGGAATTTTTTGAAAGTAGAATTTTGCCTACGATTTTTAATTTTAACCTGGTTTGGTACAGGTATATAGATGATATTTTTTTTATGCCTTTGGCCTAATAATTTGGATGTGGACTTATTTCTTGGTAGCTCAACAATTTAGTCCCATCTATTATTAAGTTTACAGTTGAAAAAGAAAATGATGGAAGCCTATCTTTTCTTGATCTAAAAATTTGGAGATGCTGCTCTAATCAGTTCAAATATGAAGTCTACCGTAAGCCTACTACTAATAATAACTCTTATGTGCATTTCTATTCTGACCATCATCCTTCTATTAAATCCTCTATTTTCTATGCTGCTATGTTTCTTCGAGCATTGAGAGTTGTCAGTCCTGAATTTTTTTTAGATTCCGAGTTATGCAATATCATGAATATTGGTACTAAATTATTATGTTATCCTATTTCATTTTTAGATAACTGTCTTAATTAAGAAAGCCAAGAATAGTAGGTATTATAATACATTATGAATACATTATTGAGTGATCGTGACACGTACAAACCTCTAAATAGAGACCCATTGGAGGATGTTAATAAAATGTTTAACAGAAAATTAAGAGAAATTTAAAAAAATAACTATAATAGGCTTCCACAGCAGTTTCTTAGTATTAATCCGTCACTACCATATCTGTACGGCTTAGTAAAAACACAAAAGTTAATAATCCCATGAGGCCTATTGTTAGCTCAGTGGGCTCCGTAACCTATTATAAGCTATCAAAATGGTTAGTTAGTTAGTTAGTTAGTTAGCTAGTTAGTTAGTTTATTAACGCCGTTAGTTGGCTCTATTTCTGAGTCACATATTGTAAATAGCATGGATCTTATTGACAAACTGAATGAAGTTCCCTAATGACCCTAATTTCAAATTGGTAAACTTCGATGTATTGTATGCTCCCTATTCACAAAAAAAGTCCCCGTTGATGACCTACTTGATTTTTTTAAAAGATTATAAGATCTCTGAATATTCTTCTTTCCCTGTTCAACACAACACTCTTATTGAGTTAATTAAGCTTTGTGTCAAAGATTGTAAATTTCAGTTTGAAAATAAGTTTTATGCTATGTCGTTTGGATTGGCTATGGGAAATCCCCTTTCACCTATACTAGCTAATTTAATTAATATGGAATTTTTTGAAAGTAGAATTTTGCCTACGATTTTTAATTTTAACCTGGTTTGGTACAGGTATATAGATGATATTTTTTTTATGCCTTTGGCCTAATAATTTGGATGTGGACTTATTTCTTGGTAGGCTCAACAATTTAGTCCCATCTATTATTAAGTTTACAGTTGAAAAAGAAAATGATGGAAGCCTATCTTTTCTTGATCTAAAAATTTGGAGATGCTGCTCTAATCAGTTCAAATATGAAGTCTACCGTAAGCCTACTACTAATAATAACTCTTATGTGCATTTCTATTCTGACCATCATCCTTCTATTAAATCCTCTATTTTCTATGCTGCTATGTTTCTTCGAGCATTGAGAGTTGTCAGTCCTGAATTTTTTTTAGATTCCGAGTTATGCAATATCATGAATATTGATACTAAATTATTATGTTATCCTATTTCATTTTTAGATAACTGTCTTAATTAAGAAAGCCAAGAATAGTAGGTATTATAATACATTATGAATACATTATTGAGTGATCGTGACACGTACAAACCTCTAAATAGAGACCCATTGGAGGATGTTAATAAAATGTTTAACAGAAAATTAAGAGAAATTTTAAAAAATAACTATGTTGAAAAGATGAATACATTATTGAGTGATCGTGACACGTACAAACCTCTAAATAGAGACCCATTGGAGGATGTTAATAAAATGTTTAACAGAAAATTAAGAGAAATTTAAAAAAATAACTATAATAGGCTTCCACAGCAGTTTCTTAGTATTAATCCGTCACTACCATATCTGTACGGCTTAGTAAAAACACACAAAGTTAATAATCCCATGAGGCCTATTGTTAGCTCAGTGGGCTCCGTAACCTATTATAAGCTATCAAAATGGTTAGTTAGTTAGTTAGTTAGTTAGTAGTTAGTTAGTTTATTAACGCCGTTAGTTGGCTCTATTTCTGAGTCACATATTGTAAATAGCATGGATCTTATTGACAAACTGAATGAAGTTCCCTAATGACCCTAATTTCAAATTGGTAAACTTCGATGTATTGTATGCTCCCTATTCACAAAAAAAGTCCCCGTTGATGACCTACTTGATTTTTTTAAAAGATTATAAGATCTCTGAATATTCTTCTTTCCCTGTTCAACACAACACTCTTATTGAGTTAATTAAGCTTTGTGTCAAAGATTGTAAATTTCAGTTTGAAAATAAGTTTTATGCTATGTCGTTTGGATTGGCTATGGGAAATCCCCTTTCACCTATACTAGCTAATTTATTAATATGGAATTTTTTGAAAGTAGAATTTTGCCTACGATTTTTAATTTTAACCTGGTTTGGTACAGGTATATAGATGATATTTTTTTTATGCCTTTGGCCTAATAATTTGGATGTGGACTTATTTCTTGGTAGCTCAACAATTTAGTCCCATCTATTATTAAGTTTACAGTTGAAAAAGAAAATGATGGAAGCCTATCTTTTCTTGATCTAAAAATTTGGAGATGCTGCTCTAATCAGTTCAAATATGAAGTCTACCGTAAGCCTACTACTAATAATAACTCTTATGTGCATTTCTATTCTGACCATCATCCTTCTATTAAATCCTCTATTTTCTATGCTGCTATGTTTCTTCGAGCATTGAGAGTTGTCAGTCCTGAATTTTTTTTAGATTCCGAGTTATGCAATATCATGAATATTGGTACTAAATTATTATGTTATCCTATTTCATTTTTAGATAACTGTCTTAATTAAGAAAGCCAAGAATAGTAGGTATTATAATACATTATGAATACATTATTGAGTGATCGTGACACGTACAAACCTCTAAATAGAGACCCATTGGAGGATGTTAATAAAATGTTTAACAGAAAATTAAGAGAAATTTAAAAATAACTATGTTGAAAAGATGAATACATTATTGAGTGATCGTGACACGTACAAACCTCTAAATAGAGACCCATTGGAGGATGTTAATAAAATGTTTAACAGAAAATTAAGAGAAATTTAAAAAAATAACTATAATAGGCTTCCACAGCAGTTTCTTAGTATTAATCCGTCACTACCATATCTGTACGGCTTAGTAAAAACACACAAAGTTAATAATCCCATGAGGCCTATTGTTAGCTCAGTGGGCTCCGTAACCTATTATAAGCTATCAAAATGGTTAGTTAGTTAGTTAGTTAGTTTATTAACGCCGTTAGTTGGCTCTATTTCTGAGTCACATATTGTAAATAGCATGGATCTTATTGACAAACTGAATGAAGTTCCCTAATGACCCTAATTTCAAATTGGTAAACTTCGATGTATTGTATGCTCCCTATTCACAAAAAAAGTCCCCGTTGATGACCTACTTGATTTTTTTAAAAGATTATAAGATCTCTGAATATTCTTCTTTCCCTGTTCAACACAACACTCTTATTGAGTTAATTAAGCTTTGTTCAAAGATTGTAAATTTCAGTTTGAAAATAAGTTTTATGCTATGTCGTTTGGATTGGCTATGGGAAATCCCCTTTCACCTATACTAGCTAATTTATTAATATGGAATTTTTTGAAAGTAGAATTTTGCCTACGATTTTTAATTTTAACCTGGTTTGGTACAGGTATATAGATGATATTTTTTTTATGCCTTTGGCCTAATAATTTGGATGTGGACTTATTTCTTGGTAGGCTCAACAATTTAGTCCCATCTATTATTAAGTTTACAGTTGAAAAAGAAAATGATGGAAGCCTATCTTTTCTTGATCTAAAAATTTGGAGATGCTGCTCTAATCAGTTCAAATATGAAGTCTACCGTAAGCCTACTACTAATAATAACTCTTATGTGCATTTCTATTCTGACCATCATCCTTCTATTAAATCCTCTATTTTCTATGCTGCTATGTTTCTTCGAGCATTGAGAGTTGTCAGTCCTGAATTTTTTTAGATTCCGAGTTATGCAATATCATGAATATTGGTACTAAATTATTATGTTATCCTATTTCATTTTTAGATAACTGTCTTAATTAAGAAAGCCAAGAATAGTAGGTATTATAATACATTATGAATACATTATTGAGTGATCGTGACACGTACAAACCTCTAAATAGAGACCCATTGGAGGATGTTAATAAAATGTTTAACAGAAAATTAAGAGAAATTTAAAAAAATAACTATAATAGGCTTCCACAGCAGTTTCTTAGTATTAATCCGTCACTACCATATCTGTACGGCTTAGTAAAAACACAAAAGTTAATAATCCCATGAGGCCTATTGTTAGCTCAGTGGGCTCCGTAACCTATTATAAGCTATCAAAATGGTTAGTTAGTTAGTTAGTTAGTTAGCTAGTTAGTTAGTTTATTAACGCCGTTAGTTGGCTCTATTTCTGAGTCACATATTGTAAATAGCATGGATCTTATTGACAAACTGAATGAAGTTCCCTAATGACCCTAATTTCAAATTGGTAAACTTCGATGTATTGTATGCTCCCTATTCACAAAAAAAGTCCCCGTTGATGACCTACTTGATTTTTTTAAAAGATTATAAGATCTCTGAATATTCTTCTTTCCCTGTTCAACACAACACTCTTATTGAGTTAATTAAGCTTTGTGTCAAAGATTGTAAATTTCAGTTTGAAAATAAGTTTTATGCTATGTCGTTTGGATTGGCTATGGGAAATCCCCTTTCACCTATACTAGCTAATTTAATTAATATGGAATTTTTTGAAAGTAGAATTTTGCCTACGATTTTTAATTTTAACCTGGTTTGGTACAGGTATATAGATGATATTTTTTTTATGCCTTTGGCCTAATAATTTGGATGTGGACTTATTTCTTGGTAGGCTCAACAATTTAGTCCCATCTATTATTAAGTTTACAGTTGAAAAAGAAAATGATGGAAGCCTATCTTTTCTTGATCTAAAAATTTGGAGATGCTGCTCTAATCAGTTCAAATATGAAGTCTACCGTAAGCCTACTACTAATAATAACTCTTATGTGCATTTCTATTCTGACCATCATCCTTCTATTAAATCCTCTATTTTCTATGCTGCTATGTTTCTTCGAGCATTGAGAGTTGTCAGTCCTGAATTTTTTTTAGATTCCGAGTTATGCAATATCATGAATATTGGTACTAAATTATTATGTTATCCTATTTCATTTTTAGATAACTGTCTTAATTAAGAAAGCCAAGAATAGTAGGTATTATAATACATTATGAATACATTATTGAGTGATCGTGACACGTACAAACCTCTAAATAGAGACCCATTGGAGGATGTTAATAAAATGTTTAACAGAAAATTAAGAGAAATTTAAAAAATAACTATAATAGGCTTCCACAGCAGTTTCTTAGTATTAATCCGTCACTACCATATCTGTACGGCTTAGTAAAAACACACAAAGTTAATAATCCCATGAGGCCTATTGTTAGCTCAGTGGGCTCCGTAACCTATTATAAGCTATCAAAATGTTAGTAGTTAGTTAGTTAGTTAGCTAGTTAGTTAGTTTATTAACGCCGTTAGTTGGCTCTATTTCTGAGTCACATATTGTAAATAGCATGGATCTTATTGACAAACTGAATGAAGTTCCCTAATGACCCTAATTTCAAATTGGTAAACTTCGATGTATTGTATGCTCCCTATTCACAAAAAAAGTCCCCGTTGATGACCTACTTGATTTTTTTAAAAGATTATAAGATCTCTGAATATTCTTTCCCTGTTCAACACAACACTCTTATTGAGTTAATTAAGCTTTGTGTCAAAGATTGTAAATTTCAGTTTGAAAATAAGTTTTATGCTATGTCGTTTGGATTGGCTATGGGAAATCCCCTTTCACCTATACTAGCTAATTTAATTAATATATGGAATTTTTTGAAAGTAGAATTTTGCCTACGATTTTTAATTTTAACCTGGTTTGGTACAGGTATATAGATGATATTTTTTTTATGCCTTTGGCCTAATAATTTGGATGTGGACTTATTTCTTGGTAGGCTCAACAATTTAGTCCCATCTATTATTAAGTTTACAGTTGAAAAAGAAAATGATGGAAGCCTATCTTTTCTTGATCTAAAAATTTGGAGATGCTGCTCTAATCAGTTCAAATATGAAGTCTACCGTAAGCCTACTACTAATAATAACTCTTATGTGCATTTCTATTCTGACCATCATCCTTCTATTAAATCCTCTATTTTCTATGCTGCTATGTTTCTTCGAGCATTGAGAGTTGTCAGTCCTGAATTTTTTTTAGATTCCGAGTTATGCAATATCATGAATATTGATACTAAATTATTATGTTATCCTATTTCATTTTTAGATAACTGTCTTAATTAAGAAAGCCAAGAATAGTAGGTATTATAATACATTATGAATACATTATTGAGTGATCGTGACACGTACAAACCTCTAAATAGAGACCCATTGGAGGATGTTAATAAAATGTTTAACAGAAAATTAAGAGAAATTTTAAAAAATAACTATGTTGAAAAGATGAATACATTATTGAGTGATCGTGACACGTACAAACCTCTAAATAGAGACCCATTGGAGGATGTTAATAAAATGTTTAACAGAAAATTAAGAGAAATTTAAAAAAATAACTATAATAGGCTTCCACAGCAGTTTCTTAGTATTAATCCGTCACTACCATATCTGTACGGCTTAGTAAAAACACACAAAGTTAATAATCCCATGAGGCCTATTGTTAGCTCAGTGGGCTCCGTAACCTATTATAAGCTATCAAAATGGTTAGTTAGTTAGTTAGTTAGTTTATTAACGCCGTTAGTTGGCTCTATTTCTGAGTCACATATTGTAAATAGCATGGATCTTATTGACAAACTGAATGAAGTTCCCTAATGACCCTAATTTCAAATTGGTAAACTTCGATGTATTGTATGCTCCCTATTCACAAAAAAAGTCCCCGTTGATGACCTACTTGATTTTTTTAAAAGATTATAAGATCTCTGAATATTCTTCTTTCCCTGTTCAACACAACACTCATATTGAGTTAATTAAGCTTTGTGTCAAAGATTGTAAATTTCAGTTTGAAAATAAGTTTTATGCTATGTCGTTTGGATTGGCTATGGGAAATCCCCTTTCACCTATACTAGCTAATTTATTAATATGGAATTTTTTGAAAGTAGAATTTTGCCTACGATTTTTAATTTTAACCTGGTTTGGTACAGGTATATAGATGATATTTTTTTATGCCTTTGGCCTAATAATTTGGATGTGGACTTATTCTTGGTAGCCTCAACAATTTAGTCCCATCTATTATTAAGTTTACAGTTGAAAAAGAAAATGATGGAAGCCTATCTTTTCTTGATCTAAAAATTTGGAGATGCTGCTCTAATCAGTTCAAATATGAAGTCTACCGTAAGCCTACTACTAATAATAACTCTTATGTGCATTTCTATTCTGACCATCATCCTTCTATTAAATCCTCTATTTTCTATGCTGCTATGTTTCTTCGAGCATTGAGAGTTGTCAGTCCTGAATTTTTTTTAGATTCCGAGTTATGCAATATCATGAATATTGGTACTAAATTATTATGTTATCCTATTTCATTTTTAGATAACTGTCTTAATTAAGAAAGCCAAGAATAGTAGGTATTATAATACATTATGAATACATTATTGAGTGATCGTGACACGTACAAACCTCTAAATAGAGACCCATTGGAGGATGTTAATAAAATGTTTAACAGAAAATTAAGAGAAATTTAAAAAATAACTATAATAGGCTTCCACAGCAGTTTTCTTAGTATTAATCCGTCACTACCATATCTGTACGGCTTAGTAAAAACACACAAAGTTAATAATCCCATGAGGCCTATTGTTAGCTCAGTGGGCTCCGTAACCTATTATAAGCTATCAAAATGGTTAGTTAGTTAGTT
>JAJOZX010020130.1:12500-37500 GCA_023014485.1 Bathynomus jamesi | reverse complement strand
CGGCGAACCCCTTGCAGTTCTTGGAGACGAAGTTCGGAGAACTGGGACTGCAGTAATGCTATTTTCAGGCAGTAAATAGCTTTGGCCATCCATCTGGCCTGATGGTAAGTCCCTGGAGGCCGAAGCTTGTAACGTCCTACGTCGTCTCCGAGGTACAAGAGGCTCAGTCGAAGAAGTTCTTCATAATCCTCTCGAGGATGATTACCACTTCTTAGGGCATCGCGGAGATAGTCTATTACCTCAAGTCGCACTTGTGAAAGGCAAGCATTGTCATTTATGAAGGCTTTAGCCACCTCGTCCTTGTGAAATGCATCCAACTGACAGTGGTTCATTGATGGCCAGGCCTCCTTGAATCTCCTGGAAAGTGGGATTTGAGGACTTGGTGGTGTTCCTAGGCACACGACGAAGACATCCTTGAGAATCACTTCGTGAACGTGTTGACGGCAAGCAAACCATAAAGAGATCTTCCCAATGCCGCTTCCAAACGCGCACACGCACCTTGCACTATCCCTGTGTTGATGCCGTCGTGTCAAACACCATGCCTATGATCTTGTCCTCAATTCCGACTATGGTGAGCGCTTGATGGACTGCGCTTGCCATTTGTTGTCCTGTGCCGTTTATTATTTTCGGTGCTCCTAATAGCTCTTCCACACCATCCCCAGTCACCACAACAGCAATCCGATCGACTGACTTACCCTCCTGTTCGATGTCAGAGAGTATCTTTGTGTCCCAGTGGATCTGCAGTCGAGGTGGAAGCTGCTCGAGGTGCCCAATAACATTGGTCCCTATCATTGTACGGGCCTTTTGTCGGAAGCGGTGAACCGTGCTCTTTGATGGAACACTGTCAGGACCGAGAGCTAGGGATTTTGCAGTCGCAGCAAACGCTGATGTTGCCTGTCGAACAGAAAGGCCCTCGCGATCCCAAGTTGCTGCCAGGTCAAGATCACTCAGACTTTCTTTTAGTCTGTCATGTTGGGAGCTTTCGAAGGTTTAAGTCCACAAGTGACGGCTTCGTTTCCACTGTCAGCTGACGATGTGCTAGAACTGCTGTCGGTAGCCTCTTCTGTGACTCCTACAGCTAGAGCCTCCTCCGTTTGACGCCGGTGTGCCCGCTCAAGAGCTCTTTCCTTTTAATGTCTTTTCATTGTGGCTGCATTATATTTTCTATCTTCACCTCCCATGTAACTCGTATGTCGATCTGCCCTTTGGGAAATGAGGAATTCCTTGTCTTCAAGAGGGATATCTCCCCGATCCAGAACGTCTGAGCGGGCGACATCAAAAATATCCTCCATATCAGCCAAGAATACATCCGCTGCATATTGTAAGTCATTCCAGTCTTGTTCTTGTTTTTATGCAAATTTCGATAACTCTGAACCAAAGCTTTCAGTTTAGTCGAGGCATGAACGGAGTTGTTGCCAGATTCGAGTTGGCTCTAGCCCAGATTTCTAATACAGCCGATATTACAGCCTTGACACTGTTGGAATCTGTCTTCTTTTGGTCGCGGTGATGGTAGAAGAAAAGGAACAACACGTCCATATTACTTGGTAATCGAGATTTAGCCAGCTCTGCTATCGGAGACCTCTCAAGAAGCCACAACTTCATGTTTGATCTTGTCAACGCCATAATGATCATTCTGAAAACCAAAAAAAATCATCAAACGTCGGGACCTCTAAATATCATCTGATCGAGTTGAAAATCACACAGCCAATGCTTTAGCCCAAACCACATCCGGGCATGACACGAGTGGTCAGGTCGTGTTAAGAAAAAAATTGGGACACCCTAATATATATGTATATATATATATATGTATATATATATATATGTATATATATATATATATATGTTATATATATATATATATATATGTATATATATGTATATGTATATGTATATGTATTAATATATGTATATGATATATAGTATATGTATATATATATATGTATATATATATGTATATATATATATATGTATATATATATATGTATATATATATATGTATATATAATATATGTATATATATATATATATGTATATATATATATATATGTGTGTATATATATATGTGTTATATATGTGTATATATGTATATATGTATATATATATATATATATATATATGTGTGTATATATATGTATATATATGTATATATGTATATATATGTTATATATGTATATATGTATGTATATATATATATGTATATATATATATATATGCATTTAACTGCAATGACCACGCAGTATATAAATGAATAGAATATATATGTAATATATATATATGTAATATATGTTAACCCCTCCGTCTATGGCCCTGGGTTGGTTCGGATCGACGGGGGTTCTAGTTACGGAGGCAAGCAACGGATATTTCTTCTATATACTTTTCTTCTATAACTTTCTAATTCTTTTCTCTCGCTTTATGGGGTCGACACTGTTAATTCTTTTCTTTCAATAATACTCTGATACTTCTACTTTACTGACTAAATTCCTCTGAAGATAGCCCAACTCGAGGGGAAAATAAAAAAGTTTCGCTGCTATTTACTTAAATATACAGGTACTGCTCTGAATTTACAGGGGTAGAGGTTCGACCTCTCGACCATAGCTCAGGCCGGAATCTAAAAATATTAAGGAGGCAAGGGGCCTCTGCCCCCTACCCGCAGCGAGGCTGCTAACAAGGGGAGTCTCTTAGCAGTGACCAAAGCAGAGAGCCGTAATGAAATGTCCTTCATTTTACAAATACATATAAAATATACGCCTAAATTTTGGGGAAACGGCAGTGGAGTGGAGTGGAAGTTAAGTTTCCCCCCTTTTAAACACGATCAGATGTTTGAAAGATTCCAAATAAAAAAAAAAAATAAAAAAAAAACATTTTTTTTTGCCACGTCTTCATTTCTGGAGGCGATATCATTTCATGGTAGTACTTAAGTACAGTTTTAAGTACACGACTGATACATTTTCGTTTGGGTTTATTAGAATTATGCTTGCGATTATGGATTACTTCCCATTCGCTTATGATTGTCCTTACAGTTCTATTAAAGTACATTCTTCATTATATATAAAGTCATTACATTCAATTACAGTTTCATCGAAGTACATTACGTCGTTTACCGTTCTTAGTGTTTTTATATGTTTATATATATTGTTATTAGCATAACACAAGTACATGCACATACAAGATAATTTATATACAACAGAACATGTTACATTATATTATATGTTATAAATTTGGATCAGAGCGAAAGATGGTTTATCTTAGAAACGTTCAATTCTGCTGTGATTCGCGAATTCGACCACTCAACTACTGTAAGCCTAATGAATGTCTTGTGAGGGTGAACGCACTTAAAAGAAAAGAAGAAAAAAAATACATGTGGACGTATTTTACATGTAACAGAATAGGTTGTGTGCGTAATATAGACGCGCGTAAATATGGACTGATAGGTTGATAGGTATCAGTAGACAATAGGTAGGAAACCACATAATGATGTATAGAGAATGAATTTTTTTTCTTATTATTATTATTATTATTATTAAGGAATTTACCATACATTCAATACGGAAGATGTCCAAATACTAAACACGTGATTCAGTGTTCAAGGTATGGAAAACGTGAAGAGAATTAAGTTACTTTATGACGTCATAGTTATTGAATTGTACGTATAATACAAATCATTATTAGGAAGATTTACAAGAATGAATTAGAGACAGAGTGGGAAACGTAAAGAGAATAAAGTTATTTTGTGACGTCATAGTGTTTGTCATTATTAGAAAGATGAATTAGAAAAATACAGAAATGAATAAAGACGTACAAATCGAAATTCTATCCAAAACTCGCTTAGGCGATTTTTGGTTTCTTATGTAAAAATGAACATTCAACATAAAACTATACGAACATAAGTTCTGCATGAAGACAATGAATCCATATAATGATGGTGTAGGAATTGTTCATTGTTCACTTTTTACAGTATTTCTCCCCAAAATGGTATTAATACAATAATATAGTACAATATAATACAATTGAGAAAATAACATCGTAAGTAATTCAAGTTAGATGGCGACATTCTTTTTACAATACAAGTTTTATACAGAACAAGTGAGTTATTATATAATATAAAAGAATTCAGATTAATACTTTAATTTAGATAAACAATTAAGCTAGACAAAGAATATTGTAAAATTTTTAGCAAAAATTTTCTATATTTTTTTTTTCTGTGGGGAAAATTACATTCATAATGAATAGGTAAAAGGGAAAAATATAAATCGTACAATCTATAAGCTAATTTTATTGACTAGTTTAGGTAAAAATCGAATTACGTAATGGATGATGTATAGACCTGTGGTCTAGTGTGTATGTGTGTATTAGATACAAAGTGTGTATCTTATAAATTTGAGGGACAGATTAGCTGAGAGGATTTTTAAATTAATAATAAACGCCTGAGCAAAAATTTATATATAGTAAGCAAAAATGCGTAGGAGTATATAAATAGCATAGTTAGCACTTATACGCTATGAAATAGTTTATTGTGACATCCAATGATTTTAGCATAAGGTTTGTATATATAGTATATATAGTGTGCATACATGCGTGTGTATGTGTAGGATTTGGGAGTTTTTGAATTAAAGTTTAAAAATAATGTATAATAATTTAAGATGGGTTTAGGGTTATAAAATCTTTTGAGTCAATTATTGTTATTATTATTATTATTATCATAAAATCCTTTAAGTTCAAGGTAGTATAAGTATTTAATTAAATCAGTTACACGTATTAAGGTAATAAAAAGAAATGTACTTAGAGGACTTACAATTGATGAAAGTAAATCTCACGGTTTAAAAATTGAATTTTGAAGATGGAATTAAATTCGACTAGTAACATTCCTAGCTATATATGAACTATATAACCATTAACATTAACCAGAAGTATCGGTACGATAATTAAATTAAGAATACAAATTAACAATAGAAACCAATTTATGCATTTTAATGAGCTAAACATAATTTTATAATATTCTTAAAAATAAAAGTAAATCGAACCTTAGATGTGTTTCGGCCAAGAATAAAAAAGTTATTGAAATGGAAGGAAAGCATTTCGAACAATCTTTTCTTTTAATAATTTCAGGTAAATTTTACATTAAAATTATTTTTATATACTAAAAAAATATTAAAAAGGTTTAATAATTTTTGCATGTTAAGTAGAAAAATTATACTCTTTCGTTAAATGTTGATAGACTGAATTATTTGATATTTTAGTCTGAAAACTTGTTTGCATATGATAAATACATATGTTTTATTGTGTAGAAGTTTTATTAAAATTAAATGACAAAAAAGAATAAACAACTGAAATTAGGGTATGTGCGGTCCTACGGGTAAATTCCCGACCATACAGAGCAAGATAAATTAGGTACATGATCGATTAATTATTACACTATTTCTGTCATCATATAATCGCAATAATTATAAAACTCGTTACTAACATTTGTAAAAACGGTTTTGGTTGCCAACCATAAAATGTCATTTTACCTATATATTTTTATACGCAACAATGGCATGAAAAAGAAAAGACAAATCGGTCCATTTCCTTCTTACAACAAAACAAAGAAAGGTTAACTAAAGACGCAACCCGGTCAATTCAGGTTGAATTAAATTCTCTTTACAACACAAAAAAAAGGTTGAATTAAATTCTTAAATTACATTTTCTTAAATTATATTCTCTTAACTTACAAAGAAAAAGTTGAATTCAATTGACTGCATTGAAATGACTTGGGACTTAAAAACTGACTTCTTCAAAACTGACTTCTTCAAAACTGACTTCTTCAAAACTGACTTCTTCAAAACTGACTTCTTCAAAAACTGACTTCTTCAAAACTGACTTCTTCAAAACTGACTTCTTCAAAACTGACTTCTTCAAAACTGACTTCTTCAAAACTGACTTCTTCAAAACTGACTTCTTCAAAACTGACTTCTTCAAAACTGACTTCTTCAAAACTGACTTCTTCAAAACTGACTTCTTCAAAACTGACTTCTTCAAAACTGACTTCTTCAAAACTGACTTCTTCAAAACTGACTTCTTCAAAACTGACTTCTTCAAAACTGACTTCTTCAAAACTGACTTCTTCAAAAACTGACTTCTTCAAAACTGACTTCTTCAAAACTGACTTCTTCAAAACTGACTTCTTCAAAACTTGACTTCTTCAAAACTGACTTCTTCAAAACTGACTTCTTCAAAACTGACTTCTTCAAAACTGACTTCTTCAAAACTGACTTCTTCAAAACTGACTTCTTCAAACTGACTTCTTCAAAACTTGACTTCTTCAAAACTTGACTTCTTCAAAACTGACTTCTTCAAACTGACTTCTTCAAAACTTGACTTCTTCTTCAAAACTGACTTCTTCAAAACTGACTTCTTCAAAACTGACTTCTTCAAAACTGACTTCTTCAAACTGACTTCTTCAAAACTTGACTTCTTCAAAACTTGACTTCTTCAAAACTGACTTCTTCAAAACTTGACTTCTTCAAAACTGACTTCTTCAAAACTGACTTCTTCAAAACTGACTTCTTCAAAACTGACTTCTTCAAACTGACTTCTTCAAAACTTGACTTCTTCAAAACTGACTTCTTCAAAACTTGACTTCTTCAAAACTTGACTTCTTCAAAACTTGACTTCTTCAAAACTTGACTTCTTCAAAACTTGACTTCTTCAAAACTTGACTTCTTCAAACTGACTTCTTCAAAACTGACTTCTTCAAAACTGACTTCTTCAAAACTGACTTCTTCAAAACTTGACTTCTTCAAAACTGACTTCTTCAAAACTTGACTTCTTCAAAACTTGACTTCTTCAAAACTTGACTTCTTCAAAACTTGACTTCTTCAAAACTTGACTTCTTCAAAACTTGACTTCTTCAAAACTTGACTTCTTCAAAACTTGACTTCTTCAAAACTGACTTCTTCAATCTTCAAAACTGACTTCTTCAAAACTGACTTCTTCAAAACTTGACTTCTTCAAAACTTGACTTCTTCAAAACTTGACTTCTTCAAAACTTGACTTCTTCAAAACTTGACTTCTTCAAAACTTGACTTCTTCAAAACTTGACTTCTTCAAAACTTGACTTCTTCAAAACTTGACTTCTTCAAAACTGACTTCTTCAAAACTGACTTCTTCAAAACTTGACTTCTTCAAACTGACTTCTTCAAAACTGACTTCTTCAAAACTGACTTCTTCAAACTGACTTCTTCAAACTGACTTCTTCAAAACTGACTTCTTCAAACTGGTTCTTCAACTGACTTCTTCAAAACTGACTTCTTCAAACTGACTTCTTCAAAACTGACTTCTTCAAAACTGACTTCTTCAAAACTGACTTCTTCAAACTGACTTCTTCAAACTGACTCTTCAAACTGACTTCTTCAACTGACTTCTTCAAAACTGACTTCTTCAAAACTGACTTCTTCAAAACTGACTTCTTCAAAACTGACTTCTTCAAAACTGACTTCTTCAAAACTGACTTCTTCAAAACTGACTTCTTCAAAACTGACTTCTTCAAACTGACTTCTCAAACTGACTTCTCTCAAAACTGACTTCTTCAAAACTGACTTCTTCAAAACTGACTTCTCAAAACTGACTTCTTCAAAACTGACTTCTGTAATCTCTGGGGGCGGTTGTCCATCTTGGCGCAACCTTTGACTTGACCTCTGCCAAGTATTTCTATAAGTCTCTGGGGCGGTTGCCATCTTGGCGCAACCTTCTGACTTGACCTCTTGCAAGTATTTCTATAAGTCTCTGGGGCGGTTGTCCATCTTGGCGCAACCTTCTGACTTGACCTCTTGCCAAGTATTTCTATAAGTCTCTGGGGGCGGTTGTCCATCTTGGCGCAACCTCTGACTTGACCTCTTGCCAAGTATTTTCTATAAGTCTCTGGGGCGGTTGTCCATCTTGGCGCAACCTCTGACTTGACCTCTTGCCAAGTATTTCTATAAGTCTCTGGGGCGGTTGTCCATCTT
Organism: Bathynomus jamesi; assembly: GCA_023014485.1. Lineage (NCBI taxonomy): Eukaryota > Metazoa > Arthropoda > Malacostraca > Isopoda > Cirolanidae > Bathynomus > Bathynomus jamesi. The sequence goes on along the minus strand of JAJOZX010020130.1, from coordinate 29,518 downwards.
GGCGCAACTCTGACTTGACCTCTTGCCAAGTATTTCTATAATCTCTGGGGGCGGTTGTCCATCTTGGCGCAACCTTCTGACTTCAAAACTTATTTGCAACTTATTTGCAACGAAACTTATTTGCAACGAAAACTGACTTCAACTTATTTGCAACGAAAACTGACTTCAAATATCGCTCTAAATCTATAAACTCTCTATAAACTCTGCTCTTAATTTGCAAGTCATTCAATTCAGTAATGAAAAAAATTTGCAAACAAAATATAAAATGTAAACGACCATTTCACTCTAATGTACATGAAGTATGATACTATTATGTTTGATACATAAAATAAAATTATTCTATACTGAATATAACTGAAAATAACTGAAATTAACTCTCTCTGAAATTAACTCTCTCTGAAATTAACTCTCCTGAAATTAACTCTCTCTGAAATTAACTCTCTCTGAAATTAACTCTCTCTGAAATTAACTCTCTCTGAAATTAACTCTCTCTGAAATTAACTCTCTCTGAAATTAACTCTCTCTGAAATTAACTCTCTCTGAAATTAACTCTCTCTGAAATAACTCTCTCTGAAATTAACTCTCTCTGAAATTAACTCTCTCTGAAATTAACTCTCTCTCGAAATTAACTCTCTCTGAAATTACTCTCTCTGAAATTAACTCTCTCTGAAATTAACTCTCTCTGAAATTAACTCTCTCTGAAATTAACTCTCTCTGAAATTAACTCTCTCTTACATTTAACTTCTCTTAGTAATTTTCACAGAAGTTAAATGTGTTTCACTAAAAAAAAATGTATCACTAGTGTCTGAAATGTTCAGTGTTTCTTGTAAATTCTGATTTGATACTCATTATTAACTGTTAATAATACTGACTTTTCAAGTGTTTATAAATTACTTAAAAAACAAATGTACTTAACAAAGTTCTACGGGCAAAATCCTCAGAGACGTGTCCTGAAGACGTCTTGCTGGCTACTTCTTCTTGGATGAAAACTAGGCGTGGAGAACTTGGAGTCGTGACACCCCGTTTCAAGGGTGGATGTTACGAACTAGAAGTCGTGACACGCCGGGTCAACTGGTTTTATCCTGATGCAGGGTAATTTCTATCTTGGCCAAAGAGTGGCCTCTTCTTAAAATCTTCTTCTTAAAGTAATCTTCTTAAAATCTGTTAAGATCCTGGTAAAGGGTCCAGTCTTGTTATCTTCCCTTCTTCTATGTGTTTATCCTGGCTATAGGGTCGCCAGTCTGTTAACCCCTCCGTCTATGGCGCCTGGGTTGGTTCGGATCGACGGGGTTCTAGTTACGGAGGCAAGCAACGGATATTTCTTCTATATACTTTTCTTCTATAACTTTCTAATTCTTTTCTCTCGCTTTATGGGGTCGACACTGTTTTCTTTTCTTTCAATAATACTCTGATACTTCTACTTTACTGACTAAATTCCTCTGAAGATAGCCCAACTCGAGGGGAAAATAAAAAAGTTTCGCTTGCTGTGATTTACTTCTTAAAAATATACAGGTACTGCTCTGAATTTACAGGGGTAGAGGTTCGACCTCTTTCGACCATAGCTCAGGCCGGAATCTAAAAATATTAAGGAGGCAAGGGGCCTCTGCCCCCTACCGCAGCGAGCTGCTAACAAGGGGAGTCTCTTAGCAGTGACCAAAGCAGAGAGCCGTAATGAAGTGTCCTTCATTTTACAAATACATATAAAATATACGCCTAAATTTTGGGAAACGGCAGTGGAGTGGAGTGGAAGTTAAGTTTCCCCCCTTTTAAACACGATCAGATGTTTGAAAGATTCCAAATAAAAAAAAATAATAATAAAAATAAAAACATTTTTTTTTTGCCACGTCTTCATTTCTGGAGGCGATATCATTTCATGGTAGTACTTAAGTACAGTTTTAAGTACACGACTGAGTACATTTCGTTTGGGTTTATTAGAATTATGCTTGCGATTATGGATTACTTCCCATTCGCTTATGATTGTCCCTTACAGTTCTATTAAAGTACATTCTTCATTATATATAAAGTCATTACATTCAATTACAGTTTCATCGAAACATTACGTCGTTTACCGTTCTAGTGTTTTTATATATTTATATATATGGTTAATATATGGTTATTAGCATAACACAAATACATGCACATACAAGATAATTTATATACAACAGAACATGTTACATTATATTATATGTTATAAATTTGGATCAGAGCGAAAGATGTTGTTTATCTTAGAAACGTTCAATTCTGCTGTGATTCGCGAATTCGACCACTCAACTACTGTAAGCCTAATGAATGTCTTGTGAGGGTGAACGCACTTAAAAAAAAAAATACATGTGGACGTATTTTACATGTAACAGAATAGGTTGTGTGCGTAATATAGACGCGCGTAAAATATGGACTGATAGGTTGATAGGTATCAGTAGACAATAGGTAGGAAACAACATAAATAATGATGTATAGAGAATGAAGTTTTTTTTTTCTTTTATTATTATTATTATTATTATTATTATTATTATTATTATTATTATTAAGGAATTTACCATACATTCAATACGGAAGATGTCCAAATACTAAACACGTGATTCAGTGTTCAAGGTATGGAAAACGTGAAGAGAATTAAGTTACTTTATGACGTCATAGTTATTGAATTTGTACGTATAATACAAATCATTATTAGGAAGATTTACAAGAACGAATTAGAGACACAGAGTGGGAAACGTAAAGAGAATAAAGTTATTTGTGACGTCATAGTGTATAAGTCATTACTAGAAAGAGAATTAGAAAAATACAGGAATGAATAAAGACGTACAAATCGAAATTCTATCCAAAACTCGCTTAGGCGATTTTTGGTTTCTTATGTAAAAATGAACATTCAACATAAAACTATACGAGCATAAGTTCTGCATGAAGACAATGAATCCATATAATGATGGTGTAGGAATTGTTCATTGTTCACTTTTTACTATATAGTAATATATATATATATATATTATATGTGTATATATATAAAAATTATATATATATATATATGTAATATATATATATATATATAAAATATATATATATATATATATAGTTATGTAATATATATATGTAATATATATATATATAATATTATATGTAATATATATATATATGTAATATATATATATATGTAATATATATATAGTAATATATATATATATGTATGTAATATATATATATGTAATATATATATATTATGTATTATATATATATATGTATTAATATATATATGTATTATATATATATATATATGTATTATATATATATATATAGTATTATATATATACAGTGCCCGCGAAAAGTATCCGATCACTCAAGAAAATACAATATTTCCTTGATATTCAGAGACACGTAATTCACTTTCTATTTGTTCTAGCGACATCTGGTAACTGAGGTTGCTCGCTGATATGAGAGCTATCCAACGCATTCTCAAATTAGTGTTCTGGTAGCCTTCGTTCGGGTGGCTGTGTCTCAAATTTGTCAGATTTCACTGTTTGTGAAATTTCTTGATTTTTTTTTTTTTTTTACAGAAAGTGGTGTAATAAAATTTATATATAATGTGTGCTAAAAAACAACTTAAGAGTGATTGTCGAGGTGCTATTGTTGCTTTGCATGCATGTGGGAAATCACAGAGACAGATAGCTAAGGAATTAAACTATCCCAAAGTACCGTTAATTTATGGTTTCACGGGCTAAGAACAATGGTGGCCTAACCACGCCAGTCCCTAAAAAACGATCTGGCAGACCGAGAAAACCAAATTCGCGAACAGACAAACTTATGAAACGTTTAGTATTGAAAAACCCAACAATAACTGCGAAAGAAATAAAATTTAATATGAATAATTTGTTATCTGGTGTTTCTGAACGAACTATCCAGAGCGGCTCCAAAAAGAACTCGGATTAACTCGCCATGCTGCTAAGAAACCGTTCATAATGAAAAAATGCGTAAAAAACGTGTCGCATTTGTAAAAAATACATTCATTGGACTGTTTGATGACTGGAAGAAGTTTTATTTAGCGATGAGTCGACATTTTTGACATTCAGAAGTTGTCCAAAAAAGGTTCGCCGGCCTATTGGCTCAAATAGGATGGACCCTAAATACACCCTAAAGAAATGAAACACCCTCCAAGTGTGATGGTTTGGGGTTGTTTCGTTACTATGGGCGTGGAAACTTATATTTTCTTCCGAAGAACACAACTATGAATGGTGCACGGTATTTAGCAATGCTACAGGATAAACTTCCAATGGCAATGGCAATCCAAAGGACAAAAACATACATGCATGATGGTGCACCAGTCACAGGGCCAAAATAGTGACAAAATGGATTACTGACAATAAATTGATATTTTGGATTGGCCTGGTAATAGTCCAGATCTCAATCCGATAGAAAATCTGTGGCTAATAATAAAAAATAAGGTTGAATGCCACGACACTGGCTCAGTCGAAAAATTACAAGAGGCCATCAAAAAGGTATGGTGCAAGGAAATATCAGTGGAAGTTTGTCAAAACTTATTAAATCCATGCCAAAACGTCTAGAACAAGTCATCCAAACCAAAGGACAGATGACAAAACTAATATAAGGTTAGTATACATTTAAACTTGTTTTTTATGTAAAAAATACAAATTTCAAGGGTGATCGGATACTTTTCGCGGGCACTGTATATGTATTATATATATATATTTATGTATTATATATACATATATGTATTATATATATTGTATATATGTATTATATATATATATATATATACTGTATTATATATATATGTATATATGTATTATATATATATATTATATTATATATGTATTATTATATATGTATATATGTATTATATATGTATATATATATATATATATATAATACATATATTATATGTAATATATATATATATACATATATATAATATATATGTATTATATATATATATATATATAATACTATATGTATTATACAGGGTGGGGTAAGTTTTCCATACATAGGAAAAATTAAACGTTTATGTTTCAGATACCCTAAGAATATGCGTTTGACGAAAGAGCAACGAATTGAAATCATACTGATGGCTGGGTCGGGAAGCAGTCGCATGGTTGCAATGAACTTTAACAGACAACATGGAACGAACATCACACACGACACTGTGGCAAAACTTATTAACAAGTTTCAGAAAACTGGAAATGTTGCAGATCAACCGCGAAGTGGTCCAAGACGTACAGCCACCGATGAAGACACAACAGCTACGATACTTACAGCGCTTACACGGAGTCCCAGAAAAAGTACACGACGGTTGTCTGCAGAAAGTGGTGTCAGCAGATCGAGTATATATATGTATTATATATATCTATATATATATATGTATTATATATATATATAGATATATGCCATTTTAAAGAAACAAACATGGCATCCATACAAATTGCATATGGCACAGCATTTGAGTGAAGACGACCCGGATAGACGGATGGAATTCTGTGAATGGGCATTAACCAAAGTGAACGAGGATGCAAACTTTTCACTAAGATCTTGTTACTGATGAAGCAAATTTTTACGTCAATGGAGAGGTTAATCGGCAAAACATACGTTACTGGAGTATGCTTACTCTAACTGGCTGAGTCCGACGAAGATGCAAGGTGCCGGTAAAGTGATGGTGTGGGCCGGGATATGGGGTGACAGAATTATTGGACCAATTTTTTCATGGAAATCTTAATGCCGAAAGGTATCTTAACATGTTGCAAGAAGAGATTTTCCCATCCCTGCTAAACGAAGAAGGTAACTTCCCAGTTTACTTCCAGCAAGATGGAGCTCCACCTCATTATGGTGTTCACGTGCGTCGGTATTTGGATCAGCAGTTTCCGGATGCTTGGATTGGTCGGCGTGGTCCTGTGGAGTGGCCTCCCAGATCCCCAGATCTCACCCACCTTGATTTCTATCTTTGGGGCACTTGAAGGCCATGGTGTATCAGGAAAAGATACGAGACATAATCATCTAAAGGAACGTATCACCAACGCCATTACAAGCATAACGTCAACTGTGCTAATGCGTGTTTCATCAACAGTGGGGAACACGTATTGAAATGTGTTTTCAAAACAATGGCAACCATGTAGAGCATATTATATAAATAAAAATGGTTGTCCATAAAAAAAATGTTTATTTTTTCCTATGTATGGAAACTTACGGCCCACCCTGTATAATATATATATATTTATATATATATATGTATTATATATATATGTAATATGTATTTTATATATATTATATATATATATATAATATATATATATATTTGTGTGTATATTATATATATATATATATATATATACATATATATATATATATGTATTATATTTTACATATATATATATATATGTATTATATATATATATATAATACAATTATATATGTATTATATATATATATATAATACATATATCTATATATATGTATTTATATATAATAATTATATATATATATGTATTATATATATATATATTATTATATATATACACACATATATATATATATTATATTATATATATATATATATATATAAAATACATATATACATTATATATATAATACATATATATATATAATACATATATAATATATACAGGGTGGGCCGTAAGTTTCCATACATAGGAAAAATAAACATTTTTTTTATGGACAACCATTTTTATTTATATAATATTCTCTACATGGTTGCCATTGTTTTGAAAACACATTTCAATACGTGTTCCCCACTGTTGATGAACACGCATTAGCACAGTTGACGTTATGCTTGTAATGGCGTTGGTGATACGTTCCTTAGATGATTTATGTCTCGTATCTTTTCCTGATACACCATGGCCTTCAAGTGCCCCCAAAGATAGAAATCAAGGTGGGTGAGATCTGGGGATCTGGGAGGCCACTCCACAGGACCACGCCGACCAATCCAAGCATCCGGAAACTGCTGATCCAAATACCGACGCACGTGAACACCATAATGAGGTGGAGCTCCATCTTGCTGGAAGTAAACTGGGAAGTTACCTTCTTCGTTTAGCAGGGATGGGAAAATCTCTTCTTGCAACATGTTAAGATACCTTTCGGCATTAAGATTTCCACTGACAAAAATTGGTCCAATAATTCTGTCACCCCATATCCCGGCCCACACCATCACTTTACCGGCACCTTGCATCTTCGTCGGACTCAGCCAGTTAGAGTAAGCATTACTCCAGTAACGTATGTTTTGCCGATTAACCTCTCCATTGACGTAAAAATTTGCTTCATCAGTAAACAAGATCTTAGTTGAAAAGTTTGCATCCTCGTTCACTTTGGTTAATGCCCATTCACAGAATTCCATCCGTCTATCCGGGTCGTCTTCACTCAAATGCTGTGCCATATGCAATTTGTATGGATGCCATTTGTTTGCTTTCAAAATGGCATATATATATATATATATATAATACATATATATATATATATATATATAATACATATATATACTCGATCTGCTGACACCACTTTCTGCAGACAACCGTCGTGTACTTTTTCTGGGACTCCGTGTAAGCGCTGTAAGTATCGTAGCTGTTGTGTCTTCATCGGTGGCTGTACGTCTTGGACCACTTCGCGGTTGATCTGCAACATTTCCAGTTTTCTGAAACTTGTTAATAAGTTTTGCCACAGTGTCGTGTGTGATGTTCGTTCCATGTTGTCTGTTAAAGTTCATTGCAACCATGCGACTGCTTCCCGACCCAGCCATCAGTATGATTTCAATTCGTTGCTCTTTCGTCAAACGCATATTCTTAGGGTATCTGAAACATAAACGTTTAATTTTTCCTATGTATGGAAACTTACGGCCCACCCTGTATAATACATATATGTATTATATATATAATATATAAATACATATATATATATATATGTATAATATATATATATTACATATATATATATGTATTATATATATATATATATATACATATATAATACATATATACATATATATATAATACATATATATATATATATATATATAATACATATATACATATATATATAATACATTATATATATATATATATATAATACATATACATATATATATAATACATATATATGTATATATAATACATAATACATATATATATATAATACATATACAGTGCCCGCGAAAAGTATCCGATCACCCTTGAAATTTGTATTTTTTACATAAAAAACAATGTTTAAATGTATACTAACCTATATTAGTATTTTGTCATCTGTCCTTTGGTTTGGATGACTTGTTCTAGACGTTTTGGCATGGATTTAATCAAGTTTTGACAAACTTCCACTGATATTTCCTTGCACCATACCTTTTTGATGGCCTCTTGTAATTTTTCGACTGAGCCAGTGTCGTGGCATTCAACCTTATTTTTATTATTAGCCACAGATTTTCTATCGGATTGAGATCTGGACTATTACCAGGCCAATCCAAAATATCAAATTTATTGTCAGTAATCCATTTTGTCACTATTTTGGCCCTGTGACATGGTGCACCATCATGCATGTATGTTTTTGTCCTTTGGATTGCCATTGCCATTGGAAGTTTATCCTGTAGCATTGCTAAATACCGTGCACCATTCATAGTTGTGTTCTTCGGAAGAAAATATAAGTTTCCACGCCCATAGTAACCGAACAACCCCAAACCATCACACTTGGAGGGTGTTTCATTGTCTTTAGGGTGTATTTAGGGTCCATCCTATTTGAGCCAATAGGCCGGCGAACCTTTTTTGGACAACTTCTGAATGTCAAAAATGTCGACTCATCGCTAAATAAAACCTTCTTCCAGTCATCAACAGTCCAATGAATGTATTTTTTTACAAAATGCGACACGTTTTTTACGCATTTTTTCATTAATGAACGGTTTCTTAGCAGCATGGCGAGATGGTAATCCGAGTTCTTTTTGGAGCCGCTCCTGGATAGTTCGTTCAGAAACACCAGATAACAAATTATTCATATTAAATTTTATTTCTTTCGCAGTTATTGTTGGGTTTTTCAATACTAAACGTTTCATAAGTTTGTCTGTTCGCGAATTTGGTTTTCTCGGTCTGCCAGATCGTTTTTTAGGGACTGGCGTGGTTAGGCCACCATTGTTCTTAGCCCGTGAAACCCATAAATTAACGGTACTTTGGGATATGTTTAATTCCTTAGCTATCTGTCTCTGTGATTTCCCACATGCATGCAAAGCAACAATAGCACCTCGACAATCACTCTTAAGTTGTTTTTTAGCACACATTATATATAAATTTTATTTACACCACTTTCTGTAAAAAAAAAAAAAAAATCAAGAAATTTACACAACAGTGAAATCTGACAAATTGAGACACAGCCACCCGCAACGAAGGCTACCAGAACACTAATTTGAGAATGCGTTGGATAGCTCTCATATCAGCGAGCAACCTCAGTTACCAGATGTCGCTAGAACAAATAGAAAGTGAATACGTGTCTCTGAATATCAAGGGAAAATATTGTATTTTCTTGAGTGATCGGATACTTTTCGCGGGCACTGTATATATATAATACATATATATATATATAATACATATATATATATATATAATACATATATATATATAATACATATTATATTAATACATATATATATATATATTACATATATATATATTACATACATATATTATATATTAATATATATATATATTACATATATATATATTACATATATATATATATTACATATATATATATTATATATATATTACATATATTATATATTACATATATATATATATATATATAATTTTATATATATATATATATATTACATATATATATATATATATAATTTTATATATATACACATATAATTATATATATATATATTACATATATATGTAAAAAGTGAACAATGAACAATTCCTACACCATCATTATATGGATTCATTGTCTTCATGCAGAACTTATGCTCGTATAGTTTTATGTTGAATGTTCATTTTTACATAAGAAACCAAAAATCGCCTAAGCGAGTTTTGGATAGAATTTCGATTTGTACGTCTTTATTCATTCCTGTATTTTTCTAATTCATCTTTCTAGTAATGACTTATACACTATGACGTCACAAAATAACTTTATTCTCTTTACGTTTCCCACTCTGTGTCTCTAATTCGTTCTTGTAAATCTTCCTAATAATGATTTGTATTATACGTACAAATTCAATAACTATGACGTCATAAAGTAACTTAATTCTCTTCACGTTTCCATACCTTGAACACTGAATCACGTGTTTAGTATTTGGACATCTTCCGTATTGAATGTATGGTAAATTCCTTAATAATAATAATAATAATAATAATAATAATAATAATAATAATAATAAAAGAAAAAAAAAACTTCATTCTCTATACATCATTATTTATGTTGTTTCCTACCTATTGTCTACTGATACCTATCAACCTATCAGTCCATATTTTACGCGCGTCTATATTACGCACACAACCTATTCTGTTACATGTAAAATACGTCCACATGTATTTTTTTCTTTTAAGTGCGTTCACCCTCACAAGACATTCATTAGGCTTACAGTAGTTGAGTGGTCGAATTCGCGAATCACAGCAGAATTGAACGTTTCTAAGATAAACAACATCTTTCGCTCTGATCCAAATTTATAACATATAATATAATGTAACATGTTCTGTTGTATATAAATTATCTTGTATGTGCATGTATTTGTGTTATGCTAATAACCATATATTAACCATATATATAAATATATAAAAACACTAAGAACGGTAAACGACGTAATGTACTTCGATGAAACTGTAATTGAATGTAATGACTTTATATATAATGAAGAATGTACTTTAATAGAACTGTAAGGGACAATCATAAGCGAATGGGAAGTAATCCATAATCGCAAGCATAATTCTAATAAACCCAAACGAAAATGTACTCAGTCGTGTACTTAAAACTGTACTTAAGTACTACCATGAAATGATATCGCCTCCAGAAATGAAGACGTGGCAAAAAAAAAATGTTTTTATTTTTATTTATTATTTTTTTTTATTTGGAATCTTTCAAACATCTGATCGTGTTTAAAAGGGGGGAAACTTAACTTCCACTCCACTCCACTGCCGTTTCCCCAAAATTTAGGCGTATATTTTATATGTATTTGTAAAATGAAGGACACTTCATTACGGCTCTCTGCTTTGGTCACTGCTAAGAGACTCCCCTTGTTAGCAGCCTCGCTGCGGGTAGGGGGCAGAGGCCCCTTGCCTCCTTAATATTTTTAGATTCCGGCCTGAGCTATGGTCGAAAGAGGTCGAACCTCTACCCCTGTAAATTCAGAGCAGTACCTGTATATTTTTAAGAAGTAAATCACAGCAAGCGAAACTTTTTTATTTTCCCCCTCGAGTTGGGCTATCTTCAGAGGAATTTAGTCAGTAAAGTAGAAGTATCAGAGTATTATTGAAAGAAAAGAATTAACAGTGTCGACCCCATAAAGCGAGAGAAAAGAATTAGAAAGTTATAGAAGAAAAGTATATAGAAGAAATATCCGTTGCTTGCCTCCGTAACTAGAACCCCCGTCGATCCGAACCAACCCAGGGCCATAGACGGAGGGGTTAACAGACTGGCGACCCTATAGCCAGGATAAACACATAGAAGAAGGAAGATAACAAGACTGGACCCTTTACCAGGATCTTAACAGATTTTAAGAAGATTACTTTAAGAAGAAGATTTTAAGAAGAGGCCACTCTTTGGCCAAGATAGAAATTACCCTGCATCAGGATAAACCAGTTGACCGGCGTGTCACGACTTCTAGTTCGTAACATCCACCCTTGAAACGGGTGTCACGACTCCAAGTTCTCCACGCCTAGTTTTCATCCAAGAAGAAGTAGCCAGCAAGACGTCTTCAGGACACGTCTCTGAGGATTTTGCCCGTAGAACTTTTGTTAAGTACATTTTGTTTTTTTAAGTAATTTATAAACACTTGAAAAGTCAGTATTATTAACAGTTAATAATGAGTATCAAATCAGAATTTACAAGAAACACTGAACATTTCAGACACTAGTGATACATTTTTTTTAGTGAAACACATTTAACTTCTGTAAAATTACTAAGAGAAGTTAAATGTAAGAGAGAGTTAATTTCAGAGAGAGTTAATTTCAGAGAGAGTTAATTTCAGAGAGAGTTAATTTCAGAGAGAGTTAATTTCAGAGAGAGTTAATTTCAGAGAGAGTTAATTTCAGAGAGAGTTAATTTCAGAGAGAGTTAATTTCAGAGAGAGTTAATTTCAGAGAGAGTTAATTTCAGAGAGAGTTAATTTCAGAGAGAGTTAATTTCAGAGAGAGTTAATTTCAGAGAGAGTTAATTTCAGAGAGAGTTAATTTCAGAGAGAGTTAATTTCAGAGAGAGTTAATTTCAGAGAGAGTTAATTTCAGAGAGAGTTAATTTCAGAGAGAGTTAATTTCAGAGAGAGTTAATTTCAGAGAGAGTTAATTTCAGTTATTTTCAGTTATATTCAGTATAGAATAATTTTATTTTATGTATCAAACATAATAGTATCATACCTTCATGTACATTAGAGTGAAATGTCGTTTACATTTTATATTTTTGTTTGCAAATTTTTTTCAATTACTGAATTGAATTGACTTGCAAATTAAGAGAGAGTTTATAGAGAGTTTATAGATTTAGAGCGATATTTGAAGTCAGTTTTCGTTGCAAATAAGTTGCAAGTCAGTTTTCGTTGCAAATAAGTTTTCGTTGCAAATAAGTTGCAAATAAGTTTTGAAGTCAGAAGGTTGCGCCAAGATGGACAACCGCCCCCAGAGACTTATAGAAATACTTGGCAAGAGGTCAAGTCAGAAGGTTGCGCCAAGATGGACAACCGCCCCCAGAGACTTATAGAAATACTTGGCAAGAGGTCAAGTCAGAAGGTTGCGCCAAGATGGACAACCGCCCCCAGAGACTTATAGAAATACTTGGCAAGAGGTCAAGTCAGAAGGTTGCGCCAAGATGGACAACCGCCCCCAGAGACTTATAGAAATACTTGGCAAGAGGTCAAGTCAGAAGGTTGCGCCAAGATGGACAACCGCCCCCAGAGACTTATAGAAATACTTGGCAAGAGGTCAAGTCAGAAGGTTGCGCCAAGATGGACAACCGCCCCCAGAGACTTATAGAAATACTTGGCAAGAGGTCAAGTCAGAAGGTTGCGCCAAGATGGACAACCGCCCCAGAGATTACAGAAGTCAGTTTTGAAGAAGTCAGTTTTGAAGAAGTCAGTTTTGAAGAAGTCAGTTTTGAAGAAGTCAGTTTTGAGAAGAAGTCAGTTTTGAAGAAGTCAGTTTGAAGAAGTCAGTTTTGAAGAAGTCAGTTTGAAGAAGTCAGTTTTGAAGAAGTCAGTTTTGAAGAAGTCAGTTTTGAAGAAGTCAGTTTTTGAAGAAGTCAGTTTTGAAGAAGTCAGTTTTGAAGAAGTCAGTTTTGAAGAAGTCAGTTTTAAGAAGAAGTCAGTTTTGAAGAAGTCAGTTTTGAAGAAGTCAGTTTTGAAGAAGTCAGTTTTGAAAAAGAAGTCAGTTTTGAAGAAGTCAGTTTTGAAGAGTCAGTTTTGAAGAAGTCAGTTTTGAAGAAGTCAGTTTTGAAGAAGTCAGTTTTGAAGAAGTCAGTTTTGAAGAAGTCAGTTTTGAAGAAGTCAGTTTTGAAGAAGTCAGTTTTGAAGAAGTCAGTTTGAAGAAGTCAGTTTTGAAGAAGTCAGTTTTGAAGAAGTCAGTTTTGAAGAAGTCAGTTTTGAAGAAGTCAGTTTTGAAGAAGTCAGTTTTGAAGAAGTCAGTTTTGAAGAAGTCAGTTTTGAAGAAGTCAGTTTTGAAGAAGTCAGTTTGAAGAAGTCAGTTTTGAAGAAGTCAAGTTTTGAAGAAGTCAGTTTTGAAGAAGTCAGTTTTGAAGAAGTCAGTTTTGAAGAAGTCAGTTTTGAAGAAGTCAGTTTTGAAGAAGTCAGTTTTGAAGAAGTCAGTTTTGAAGAAGTCAGTTTTGAAGAAGTCAGTTTTGAAGAAGTCAGTTTTGAAGAAGTCAGTTTTGAAGAAGTCAGTTTTGAAGAAGTCAGTTTTGAAGAAGTCAGTTTTGAAGAAGTCAGTTTTGAAGAAGTCAGTTTTGAAGAAGTCAGTTTTGAAGAAGTCAGTTTTGAAGAAGTCAGTTTTGAAGAAGTCAGTTTTGAAGAAGTCAGTTTTGAAGAAGTCAGTTTTGAAGAAGTCAGTTTTGAAGAAGTCAGTTTTGAAGAAGTCAGTTTTGAAGAAGTCAGTTTTGAAGAAGTCAGTTTTGAAGAAGTCAGTTTTGAAGAAGTCAGTTTGAAGAAGTCAGTTTTGAAGAAGTCAGTTTTGAAGAAGTCAGTTTTGAAGAAGTCAGTTTTGAAGAAGTCAGTTTTGAAGAAGTCAGTTTTGAAGAAGTCAGTTTTGAAGAAGTCAGTTTTGAAGAAGTCAGTTTTGAAGAAGTCAGTTTTGAAGAAGTCAGTTTTGAAGAAGTCAGTTTTGAAGAAGTCAGTTTTGAAGAAGTCAGTTTTGAAGAAGTCAGTTTTGAAGAAGTCAGTTTTGAAGAAGTCAGTTTTGAAGAAGTCAGTTTTGAAGAAGTCAGTTTTGAAGAAGTCAGTTTTGAAGAAGTCAGTTTTGAAGAAGTCAGTTTTGAAGAAGTCAGTTTTGAAGAAGTCAGTTTTGAAGAAGTCAGTTTTGAAGAAGTCAGTTTTGAAGAAGTCAGTTTTGAAGAAGTCAGTTTTGAAGAAGTCAGTTTTGAAGAAGTCAGTTTTGAAGAAGTCAGTTTTGAAGAAGTCAGTTTTGAAGAAGTCAGTTTTGAAGAAGTCAGTTTTGAAGAAGAAGAAGTCAGTTTTGAAGAAGTCAGTTTTGAAGAAGTCAGTTTTGAGAAGTCAGTTTTGAAGAAGTCAGTTTTGAAGAAGTCAGTTTTGAAGAAGTCAGTTTTGAAGAAGTCAGTTTTGAAGAAGTCAGTTTTGAAGAAGTCAGTTTTGAAGAAGTCAGTTTTGAAGAAGTCAGTTTTGAAGAAGTCAGTTTTGAAGAAGTCAGTTTGAAGAAGTCAGTTTTGAAGAAGTCAGTTTTTAAGTCCCAAGTCATTTCAATGCAGTCAATTGAATTCAACTTTTTCTTTGTAAGTTAAGAGAATATAATTTAAGAAAATGTAATTTAAGAATTTAATTCAACCTTTTTTTTGTGTTGTAAAGAGAATTTAATTCAACCTGAATTGACCGGGTTGCGTCTTTAGTTAACCTTTCTTTGTTTTGTTGTAAGAAGGAAATGGACCGATTTGTCTTTTCTTTTCATGCCATTGTTGCGTATAAAAATATATAGGTAAAATGACATTTTATGGTTGGCAACCAAAACCGTTTTTACAAATGTTAGTAACGAGTTTTATAATTATTGCGATTATATGATGACAGAAATAGTGTAATAATTAATCGATCATGTACCTAATTTATCTTGCTCTGTATGGTCGGGAAATTTACCCGTAGGACCGCACATACCCTAAATTTCAGTTGTTTATTCTTTTTTGTCATTTAATTTTAATAAAACTTCTACACAATAAAACATATGTATTTATCATATGCAAACAAGTTTTCAGACTAAAATATCAAATAATTCAGTCTATCAACATTTAACGAAAGAGTATAATTTTTCTACTTAACATGCAAAAATTATTAAACCTTTTTAATATTTTTTTTAGTATATAAAAATAATTTTTAATGTAAAATTTACCTGAAATTATTAAAAGAAAAGATTGTTCGAAATGCTTTCCTTCCATTTCAATAACTTTTCTATTCTTGGCCGAAACACATCTAAGGTTCGATTTACTTTTATTTTTAAGAATATTATAAAATTATGTTTAGCTCATTAAAATGCATAAATTGGTTTCTATTGTTAATTTGTATTCTTAATTTAATTATCGTACCGATACTTCTGGTTAATGTTAATGGTTATATAGTTCATATATAGCTAGGAATGTTACTAGTCGAATTTAATTCCATCTTCAAAATTCAATTTTTAAACCGTGAGATTTACTTTCATCAATTGTAAGTCCTCTAAGTACATTTCTTTTTATTACCTTAATACGTGTAACTGATTTAATTAAATACTTATACTACCTTGAACTTAAAGGATTTTATGATAATAATAATAATAATAACAATAATTGACTCAAAAGATTT
Organism: Bathynomus jamesi; assembly: GCA_023014485.1. NCBI lineage: Eukaryota > Metazoa > Arthropoda > Malacostraca > Isopoda > Cirolanidae > Bathynomus > Bathynomus jamesi. Next base: position 13,332 of record JAJOZX010020130.1, on the reverse strand, counting down.
TATAACCCTAAACCCATCTTAAATTATTATACATTATTTTTAAACTTTAATTCAAAAACCTCCCAAATCCCTACACATACACACGCATGTATGCACACTATATATACTATATATACAAACCTTATGCTAAAATCATTGGATGTCACAATAAACTATTTCATAGCGTATAAGTGCTAACTATGCTATTTATATACTCCTACGCATTTTTGCTTACTATATATAAATTTTTGCTCAGGCGTTTATTATTAATTTAAAAATCCTCTCAGCTAATCTGTCCCTCAAATTTATAAGATACACACTTTGTATCTAATACACACATACACACTAGACCACAGGTCTATACATCATCCATTACGTAATTCGATTTTTTACCTAAACTAGTCAATAAAAATTAGCTTATAGATTGTACGATTTATATTTTTCCCTTTTACCTATTCATTATGAATGTAATTTTCCCCACAGAAAAAAAAAATATAGAAAAATTTTTGCTAAAAATTTTACAATATTCTTTGTCTAGCTTAATTGTTTATCTAAATTAAAGTATTAATCTGAATTCTTTTATATTATATAATAACTCACTTGTTCTGTATAAAACTTGTATTGTAAAAAAGAATGTCGCCATCTAACTTGAATTACTTACGATGTTATTTTCTCAATTGTATTATATTGTACTATATTATTGTATTAATACCATTTTGGGGGAGAAATACTGTAAAAAGTGAACAATGAACAATTCCTACACCATCATTATATGGATTCATTGTCTTCATGCAGAACTTATGTTCGTATAGTTTTATGTTGAATGTTCATTTTTACATAAGAAACCAAAAAT
>JAJOZX010020129.1:0-24133 GCA_023014485.1 Bathynomus jamesi | reverse complement strand
TTTAGCTCTACTCTACCAGAGACATATAAAGCACGGGTACTTGGTGTACCCGCTCTGCTGGCCCAGGAGAAAATTCACCATCTTCAGATCCACACAGATCACCCATTGGTGGTCTCGGTATGATATCTTTTCTAGGACTAGGGCGACTGTCACGTGCTCTTCGCTCATACCGACTGAGTGACCAATTGGGATTGATCTGTATCTGTTGCCGTTGTGTAGAAGAACACATTTTAGGCTCCGTTTGGAGCTATCTATGAAAAACCGCCATTCACTTGGTGTGTATTCCGATATGCCCATTTTCATCAGCAATCCGCGCACATTGTTGCAGAAAACTAATCGCTCTCTTTTGAGAAGAAGGGCAGTAAATCCTTTTCTCTGTCGCGATATAACGTGATTTTGGTTCCCGGCAGCAGTAAATTTTTTTCTCCCGGCCTGGAAGCTAACAATTCAGACGATTTCTTCGAAAGACTTAAGTCCCTTATGAGGTCGTTTAATTCGTGTTGAATAAAACCTTCTGCAACTGATGACGGTCCTTCGAAATCACTGTCATTTTGCCCACATATGCTTTCTTTGTCAGTAGCAGATTCATCATCTTCTTGAGGGAGCTCTGGAAGATGGCTGAATGATGGGACAGGTATCTCATCTGAATGTGAAACAGGCCGTCTAGCTGAGTCTATGTCAGGATACGTCCATTTACTCCGGTTACGTCCATCGATGCCCTTATATTCACCAAACAAAATTAACAGTCATCACTATGGTTTCTATGTTCTCTCCATACCATTGGTATACCAAATTTCAGGCACCTCCTCTTTCCGTTGGTCCATGCCGCAGATGCTCTGTACACGTTTTACACACAACATGAGGAGCCCATGGCTTATCTTGGTCCCCTAGTTGTACTTTGAAATAGGCAAAATAAGCTTTTTTCACAAAATCAGTATAAGTTTTTCTCTGTTCAATGAACGTGTACTCTCCGCAGATAAAACAAAACACATCTGGATGATTTAAACACTTTCTTCGTGATGAAGCCATGTCAACACCTGTAACAGGAAAGAATTCACGTTAGAACATGTACAATACACATGCAAAACAGCAACATCAGCAAAATCATAGCTACAATTTAATTATACAGATGCATTTAGATTTACGAGCAACTCATAATACCGTTCCAGAATGGTAATAAAGTATAGGTAATGACGTATGCAATATCTCAAAAACTAGAGCTGCTAGAACAAAATGGATGATATTCTGAATCAGTGGCATGAAAATATCCAGAATAAGTCTAAAATCTCAGGCACCAGGAAACTTTTTTTGTTCCCCAGTGTTATGTTTGCTTTTTTAGTAAAGGTTTTTGAAGTTTTTACTTCATTTGATATTATTTTGTACAAAAGAATAAAATGAATGTGTTTCTGGCCGAAAATTAGAAAATTGTTTAAAAATTATTGAAAGAGATCAGACTTCCCCGAGTTTATTTTTGGATGCGAATGCAAAATTTTTGTTAAAATAGTCGAAATGTATTGATTTTTCTAAGAAAGTATTTATACAATTCAATTATGATATAAATTATACTGTAACTTCCACTCATTTTTACAATATTTTAACGGTACACTTAAGCTTTTGTATGCGATTTTTGGACGCGATTTCAAAATTTCTTGTTAAAATAGTCGAAATGAATGGATTTTTTTAAGAAAGTTTCTATACAATTGAATTATGTTATAAATTAAAGTGTAAATTCCAATCATTTTTATAATATTTTAAGGGTACATTTAAGCACTTTGGTAAATTAGGTTTGAAACATAGAGATATGTAACTTCGGAAAAGTTGAATTTCTTGAATATCGGTTTTCTAAAATGAGAAACTACAATCTATTAAGTTTGAATTTTTAGTAAAAGTTTTTGAAGATTTTGTACTTTATTTGATATTATTTTGTACAAAACAATAAAATAAATGTGTTTCTCGCCAAAAATTAGAAAAATTTTAATAATTATGAAAGAGATCAGCCTTCTCCGACTTTATTTTTGGACGCGCTTTCAAAACTTCTTGTTAAAATAGTCGAAATGAATGGATTTTTTTAAGAAAGTTTCTATTCAATTGAATTATGTATAAACATAGTAATTTCCAGTTATTTTGACAATATTTTAAGGTACATTTAAGCACTTTGTAAATTCTGTTGAAACATAGAGATAAGCAACTTCGGAAAAGTGAATTTCTTGAATATCGGTTTTCTAAAATGAGAAACTACAATCTATTATGTTTGCGTTTTTAGTAAAAGTTTTGAAGTTTTGTATTTATTTGATATTATTTTGTACAAAAATAAAATGAATGTGTTTCTGCCAAAAATTAGAAAATTGTAAAAATTATTGAAAGAGATCAGCCTTCTCCGACTTTTTTTGGACGATTTCAAAACTTCTTGTTAAAATAGTCGAAATGAATGGATTTTTTAAGAAAGTTTTTATACAATTGAATTATGTATAAATTAAATAGTAAATTCCAATTATTTTGACAATATTTTAACGGTACATTAAGCACTTGTGGTAAATTCGTTTTAAACATAGAGAAAGCAACTTCGGAAATGAATTTTGAATATCGTTTTCTAAAATGAAAACAATCTATTATGTTTGCGTTTTTAGTAAAGTTTTTGAAGTTTTACTTCATTTGATATTATTTTGTACAAAAGAATAAAATGAATGTGTTTCTCGCCAAAAATTAGAAAATTGTTAAAAATTATAGAAAGAGATCGCCTTCTCCGACTTTATTTTTGGACGATTTCAAACTTCTTGTTAAAATAGTCGAAATGAATGGATTTTTTAAGAAAGTTTCTATACAATTGAATTATTTATAAATTAAATAGTAACTTCCAATTATTTTGACAATATTTTAAGGGTACATTTAAGCACTTTGGTAAATTCGGTTTGAAACATAGAGATACGCAACTTCGGCAAAGTTGAATTTCTTGAATATCGGTTTTCTAAAATGAAAAATACAATCTATTATGTTTGCGTTTTATTAAAGGTTTTTGAAGTTTTTATACTTCATTTGATATAATTTTGTACAAAAGAATAAAATGAATGTGTTTCTGCCAAAAATTGAAAATTGTTTAAAATTATTGAAAGAGATCAGCCTTCTCCGACTTTATTTTGGACGCGATTTCAAACTTCTTTTAAAATAGTCGAAATGAATGGATTTTTTAAGAAAGTTTCTATACAATTGAATTATTTTATAAATTAAATATAACTTCCAATTATTTTGACAATATTTTAAGGGTACATTTAAGCACTTTGGTAAATTCGGTTTGAAACATAGAGATACGCAACTTCGGAAAGTTGAATTTCTTGAATATCGGTTTTCTAAAATGAAAACTACAATCTATTATGTTTGCGTTTTATAATGTTTTTGAAGTTTTTATACTTCATTTGATATTATTTTGTACAAAAATAAAATAAATGTGTTTCTCGCCAAAAATTAGAAAATTTTTTAATAATTACTGAAAGAGATCCAGCCTTCTCCGACTTTATTTTTGGACGACGCTTTCAAACTTCTTGTTAAAATAGTGAAAATGAATGGATTTTTTTAAGAAAGTTTCTATACAATTTTATGATATAAATTAATAGTAATTCCAATTATTTTGACAATATTTTAATGGTACATTTAAGCACTTTTTAAATTCGTTTGAAAATAGAGATAAGCAACTTCGGAAAAGTTGAATTTCTTGAATATCGGTTTTCTAAAATGAGAAACTACAATCTATTATGTTTGCGTTTTTATTAATGGTTTTTGAAGTTTTTATACTTCATTTATATTATTTTGTAGAAACGAAAAAATGAATGTGTTTCTGGCCAAAAATTAGAAAATTGTTTAAAAATTATTGAAGAGATCAAGCCTTCCCCGATTTTATTTTTGGAGGCGATTTCAAAATTTTTGTTAAAATAGTCGAAATGAATGGATTTTTCTAAGAAAGTTTTTATACATTTCAATTATGATATAAATTAAACTGTAAATTCCAATCATTTTCACAATATTTTAAAGGTACACTTAAGCATTCGTAGAAGATTTGTTATAAAACATAGAGAAAAGCAACATTCGGAAAATTTGAAATTTTGAATATCGTTTTTCTAAAATGAAAAACTATAATCTATTAAGTTTGAGTTTTTAGTAAAATTTTTGAAGATTTTGTACTTTATTTGATATTATTTTGTACAAAACAATAAAATAAATGTGTTTCTCGCCAAAAATTAGAAAAATTATAATTATTATTGACAGAGATCCAGCCTTCTCCGATTTATTTTTGGACACGATTTCAAAACTTCTTGTTAAAATAGTCGAAATGAATGGATTTTTTTAAGAAAGTTTCTATACAATTGAATTATATTATAAACTAAATAGTAATTTCCAATTATTTGACAATATTTTAAGGGTACATTTAAGCACTTGTGGTAAATTCGGTTTGAAACATAGAGATAAGCAACTTCGAAAATTGAATTTCTTGAATATCGGTTTTCTAAAATGAGAAACTACAATCTATTATGTTTGCGTTTTACTAAATGTTTTTGAAGTTTTTATACTTCATTTGATATTATTTTGTACAAAAGAATAAAATGAATGTGTATCTGGCCAAAAATTAGAAAATTGTTTAAAAATTATTCAAAGAGATCAAGCCTTCCCCAAATTTATTTTTGGATGCGATTTCAAAATTTTTGTTAAAATAGTCGAAATGAATGGATTTTTCTAAGAAAGTTTTTATACTTCACTTGATATAATTTTGTACAAAAGAATAAAATGAATGTGTTTCTGGCCAAAAATTAGAAAATTGTTTAAAAATTATTGAAAGAGATCAAGCCTTCTTCGACTTTATTTTTGGACGCAATTTCAAGACTTCTTGTTAAAATAGTCGAAATGAATGGATTTTATTAAGAAAGTTTCTATACAATTGAATTATTTTATAAATTAAATAGTAACTTCCAATTATTTTGACAATATTTTAAGGGTACATTTAAGCACTTTGGTAAATTCGGTTTGAAACATAGAGATACGCAACTTCGGCAAAGTTGAATTTCTTGAATATCGGTTTTCTAAAATGAGAAACTACAATCTATTATGTTTGCGTTTTTATTAATGGTTTTTGAAGTTTTTATACTTTATTTGATATTATTTTGTACAAAACAATAAAATAAATGTGTTTCTCGCCAAAAATTAGAAAATTTTTTAATAATTACTGAAAGAGATCCAGCCTTCTCCGACTTTATTTTTGGACGCGCTTTCAAAACTTCTTGTTAAAATAGTGAAAATGAATGGATTTTTTTAAGAAAGTTTCTATACAATTTTATGATATAAATTACATATTAATTTCCAATTATTTTGACAATATTTTAATGGTACATTTAAGCACTTTTCGTAAATTCTGTTTGAAACATAGAGATAAGCAACTTCGGAAAAGTTGAATTTCTTGAATATCGGTTTTCTAAAATGAGAAACTACAATCTATTATGTTTGCGTTTTTATTAATGGTTTTTGAAGTTTTTATACTTCATTTTATATTATTTGTAGAAACGAAAAAAAGAATGTGTTTCTGGCCAAAAATTAGAAAATTGTTTAAAAATTATTGGAAGAGATCAAGCGTTCCCCGATTTTATTTTGGAGGCGATTTCAAAATTTTTGTTAAAATAGTCGAAATGAATGGATTTTTCTAAGAAAGTTTTTATACATTTCAATTATGATATAAATTAAACTGTAAATTCCAATCATTTTCACAATATTTTAAAGGTACACTTAAGCATTCGTAGAAGATTTGTTATAAAACATAGAGAAAAGCAACATTCGGAAATTTGAAATTTTGAATATCGTTTTTCTAAAATGAAAAACTATAATCTATTAAGTTTGAGTTTTTAGTAAAAGTTTTTGAAGATTTTGTACTTTATTTGATATTATTTTGTACAAAACAATAAAATAAATGTGTTTCTCGCCAAAAATTAGAAAAATTATAATTATTATTGACAGAGATCCAGCCTTCTCCGAATTTATTTTGGACACGATTTCAAAACTTCTTGTTAAAATAGTCGAAATGAATGGATTTTTTTAAGAAAGTTTCTATACAATTGAATTATATTATAAACTAAATAGTAATTTCCAATTATTTTGACAATATTTTAAGGGTACATTTAAGCACTTGTGGTAAATTCGGTTTGAAACATAGAGATAAGCAACTTCGGAAAAGTTGAATTTCTTGAATATCGGTTTTCTAAAATGAGAAACTACAATCTATTATGTTTGCGTTTTACTAAATGTTTTTGAAGTTTTATACTTCTTTTTGATATTATTTTGTACAAAAGAATAAAATGAATGTGTATCTGGCCAAAAATTAGAAAATTGTTTAAAAATATTCAAAGAGATCAAGCCTTCCCCAAATTTATTTTTGGATGCGATTTCAAAATTTTTGTTAAAATAGTCGAAATGAATGGATTTTTCTAAGAAAGTTTTTTACTTCACTTGATATAATTTTGTACAAAAGAATAAAATGAATGTGTTTCTGGCCAAAATTAGAAAATTGTTTAAAAATTATTGAAAGAGATCAAGCCTTCTTCGACTTTATTTTTGGACGCAATTTCAAGACTTCTTGTTAAAATAGTCGAAATGAATGGATTTTATTAAGAAAGTTTCTATACAATTGAATTATTTTATAAATTAAATAGTAACTTCCAATTATTTTTACAATATTTTAAGGGTACATTTAAGCACTTTGGTAAATTCGGTTTGAAACATAGAGATACGCAACTTCGGCAAAGTTGAATTTCTTGAATATCGGTTTTCTAAAATGAGAAACTACAATCTATTATGTTTGCGTTTTTATTAATGGTTTTTGAAGTTTTTATACTTTATTTGATATTATTTTGTACAAAACAATAAAATAAATGTGTTTCTCGCCAAAATTAGAAAATTTTTTAATAATTACTGAAAGAGATCCAGCCTTCTCCGACTTTATTTTTGGACGCGCTTTCAAAACTTCTTGTTAAAATAGTGAAAATGAATGGATTTTTTTAAGAAAGTTTCTATACAATTTTATGATATAAATTACATATTAATTTCCAATTATTTTGACAATATTTTAATGGTACATTTAAGCACTTTTCGTAAATTCTGTTTGAAACATAGAGATAAGCAACTTCGGAAAAGTTGAATTTCTTGAATATCGGTTTTCTAAAATGAGAAACTACAATCTATTATGTTTGCGTTTTTATTAATGGTTTTTGAAGTTTTTATACTTCATTTTATATTATTTTGTAGAAACGAAAAAAATGAATGTGTTTCTGGCCAAAAATTAGAAAATTGTTTAAAAATTATTGAAAGAGATCAAGCCTTCCCCGATTTTATTTTTGGAGGCGATTTCAAAATTTTTTTTTAAAATAGTCGAAATGAATGGATTTTTCTAAGAAAGTTTTTATACATTTCAATTATGATATAAATTAAACTGTAAATTCCAATCATTTTCACAATATTTTAAAGGTACACTTAAGCATTCGTAGAAGATTTGTTATAAAACATAGAGAAAGCAACATTCGGAAAATTTGAAATTTTGAATATCGTTTTTCTAAATGAAAAACTATAATCTATTAAGTTTGAGTTTTTAGTAAAAGTTTTTGAAGATTTTGTACTTTATTTGATATTATTTTGTACAAAACAATAAAATAAATGTGTTCTCGCCAAAAATTAGAAAAAATTAAAATTATTATTGACAGAGATCCAGCCTTCTCCGAATTTATTTTTGGACACGATTTCAAAACTTCTTGTTAAAATAGTCGAAATGAATGGATTTTTTTAAGAAAGTTTCTATACAATTGAATTATATTATAAACTAAATAGTAATTTCCAATTATTTTGACAATATTTTAAGGGTACATTTAAGCACTTTGTGGTAAATTCGGTTTGAAACATAGAGATAAGCAACTACGGAAAAGTTGAATTTCTTGAATATCGGTTTTCTAAAATGAGAAACTACAATCTATTATGTTTGCGTTTTACTAAATGTTTTTGAAGTTTTTATACTTCTTTTTGATATTATTTTGTACAAAAAGAAATAAAATGAATGTGTATCTGGCCAAAAATTAGAAAATTGTTTAAAAATTATTCAAAGAGATCAAGCCTTCCCCAAATTTATTTTGGATGCGATTTCAAAATTTTTGTTAAAATAGTCGAAATGAATGGATTTTTCTAAGAAAGTTTTTATACTTCACTTGATATAATTTTGTACAAAAGAATAAAATGAATGTGTTTCTGGCCAAAAATTAGAAAATTGTTTAAAAATTATTGAAAGAGATCAAGCCTTCTTCGACTTTATTTTTGGACGCAATTTCAAGACTTTTGTTAAAATAGTCGAAATGAATGGATTTTATTAAGAAAGTTTCTATACAATTGAATTATTTTATAAATTAAATAGTAAATTCCAATTATTTTGACAATATTTTAAGGGTACATTTAAGCACTTTGGTAAATTCGGTTTGAAACATATAGATACGCAACTTCGGCAAAGTTGAATTTCTTGAATATCGGTTTTCTAAAATGAGAAACTACAATCTATTATGTTTGCGTTTTTATAAGTTTTTGAAGTTTTTATACTTTATTTGATATTATTTTGTACAAAACAATAAAATAATGTGTTTCTCGCCAAAAATTAGAAAAATTTTTAATATTATGAAAGAGATCCAGCCTTCTCCGACTTTTTTTGGACGCGATTTCAAAACTTCTTGTTAAAATAGTCGAAATGAATGGATTTTTTTAAGAAAGTTTCTATACAATTTTATGATTAAATTAATATAATTTCCAATTATTTTGACAATATTTTAAGGGTACATTTAAGCACTTTGTAAATTCGTTTGAAACATAGAGATAAGCAACTTCGGAAAAGTTGAATTTCTTGAATATCGGTTTTCTAAAATGAGAAACTACAATCTATTATGTTTGCGTTTTTATAAATGTTTTTGAAGTTTTTATACTTCATTTGATATTATTTTGTACAAAAGAATAAAATGAATGTGTTTCTGGCCAAAAATTAGAAAATTGTTTAAAAATTATTGAAAGAGATCAAGCCTTCCCGATTTATTTTTGGAGCGATTTCAAAATTTTTTTAAAATAGTCGAAATGAATGGATTTTTCTAAGAAAGTTTTTATACATTTCAATTATGATATAATTAAACTGTAAATTCCAATCATTTTTACAATATTTTAAAGGTACACTTAAGCTTTGTAGAAAATTTGTTTAAAAATTGAGAAAAGCAACATTCGGAAAATTTGAAATTTTGAATATCGTTTTTCTAAAATGAAAAACTATAATCTATTAAGTTTGAGTTTTTAGTAAAAGTTTTTGAAGATTTTATACTTTATTTGATATTATTTTGTACAAAACAATAAAATAATGTGTTTCTCGCCAAAAATTAGAAAATTTAAATTATTGAAGAGATCCACCTTCTCCGACTTTATTTTTGGACGCGATTTCAAAACTTCTTGTTAAAATAGTCGAAATGAATGGATTTTCCTTAGAAAGTTTTTATACAATTCAATTATGATATAAATTAAACTGTAAATTCCAATCATTTTTACAATATTTTACGGTACACTTAAGCTCTTGTAGAAAATTTGTTTTAAAACATCGAGAAAAGCAACATTCGGAAAATTTGAAATTTTGAATATCGTTTTTCTAAAACGAAAAAAATAATCTATTAAGTTTGAGTTTTTAGTAAAAGTTTTTGAAGATTTTATACTTTATTTGATATTATTTTGTACAAAACAATAAAATGAATGTTTTCTAGCCAAAAATTAGAAATTGTTTAAAATTATTAAAGAGATCACCCTTCTCCGACTTTATTTTTGGACGCATTTCAAAATTTTGTTAAAATAGTCGAAATGATGGATTTTCTAGAAAGTTTTTATACAATTCAATTATGATATAAATTAACTGTAAATTCCAATCATTTTTACAATATTTTACGGTAGACTGAAGCTTTGTAGAAAATTTGTTTTAAAACATCGAGAAAAGCAACATTCGGAAAATTTGAAATTTTGAATATCGTTTTTCTAAAACGAAAAACTATAATCTATTAAGTTTGAGTTTTTAGTAAAAGTTTTTGAAGATTTTATGCTTTATTTGATATTATTTTGTACAAAACAATAAAATAAATGTGTTTCTCGCCAAAAATTAGAAATTAGAAAATTTTTTAAAATTATTGAAAGAGATCCAGCCTTCTCCGACTTTATTTTTGGACGCGATTTCAAAACTTCTTGTTAAAATTGTCGAAATGAATGTATTTTTTAAGAAAGTTTCTATACAATTGAATTATGTTATAAATTAAATAGTAACTTCCAATTATTTTGACAATATTTTAAGGGTACATTTAAGCACTTTGGTAAATTCGGTTTGAAAAATAGAGATAAGCAACTTCGGAAAAGGTGAATTTCTTGAATATCGGTTTTCTAAAATGAAAAACTACAATCTATTATGCTTGCGTTTTTAGTAAAGGTTTTTGAAGTTTTTATACTTCATTTGATATTATTTTGTACAAAAGAATAAAGTGAATGTGTTTCTGGCCAAAAATTAGAAAATTGTTTAGAAATTATTGAAAGAGATCAAATCTTCCCAGTTTATTTTTGACGCGATTTCAAAATTTTTGTTAAAATAGTCGAAATGAATGGATTTTTCTAAGAAAGTTTTTATACATTTCAATTATGATATAAATTAAACTGTAAATTCCAATCATTTTGACAATATTTTAACGGTACACTTACGCTTTTGTAGAAAATTTGTTTTAAAACATAGGAGAAAAGCAACATTCGGAAAATTTGAAATTTTGAATGTCGTTTTTCTAAAATGAAAAACTATAACACTGGGGAACACAACGTTTGGTGACTTAGATGTTAGACCTGTTTCTGGGTATATTGAGGTCGCTGATTCTAAAAATGACATTAGTTTTCTCCATCAGCTCTGCTTATCAAGATATGATATATATCTATATATATTTCTATATAATGTATATAATATTATATAATTGCTGACTGGCAATCACTGTTGTTGTCAATTGAATACAAAAGTATGATGAATGTCAGCAAAAATAGTGTATTAACATCAAACAAGCATAAGGTACGAAAAATATTTATTATATTCAAACAAGCTTGAGACACGAACGGCAAAAAAAGTTCTTTCATTGAGACATCTCACATAAACCGCGTTTCTGAGATTTCTTGCGATGAGATGTGCCAGGACATTCGCGTTGGATGCTCCAGCAGTAATCTGCCATCATGTGAGTATCCCATCGTCCGCGGTACCGTTCTTCCATGGTCTTTAGTGCTTGGTGAAATCGTTCACCCTGTTCCTCGCTTAGATCACCGAGGTTATCTGGGAAACGATCCAAATGACTGTGGATGTAATGCAGTTTGATGCTCATTTTACAGCCAAGTTTACAAAAAGAAGAGAGCATATTCTCCACTAGTTCACCGTAGTTGTCGGCCTTATAGTTCCCAAGGAAATTCTTCACAACCATACTAAACGATGACCACGCACGTCCCTCAATGTTGCCCATTGAATCTTGGAAACGCGGGTCTTTCATGAGTTCCCGGATTTGCGGTCCATCGAAAATACCTGCCTTCAGCTTTTCCATGCTCAGCGCAGGAAATTTTCTACGTATGTAGCCAAAACACGTCCCATCTCTGTTCATCAAACCTAGTTTGATGTGCAGTGGTGGCAATATGATCCTTTCTCTGTCAACCAAAGCTTCTTTGATGATATTTTTTTCTCCAACCACCATGTTTTCTCTCAGAGGCCACTGTCTTCTCACCCGTGTTCATCTTTAGCTCTACTGTACCAGAGACATATAAAGCACGGGTACTTGATGTACCCGCTCTGCTGGCCCAGGAGAAAATTCACCATCTTCAGATCCACACAGATCACCCATTGGTGGTCTCGGTATGATATCTTTTCTAGGACTAGGGCGACTGTCACGTGCTCTTCTCTCATACCGACTGAGTGACCAATTGGGATTGATCTGTATCTGTTGCGTTGTGTACAAGAACACATTTTAGGCTCCGTTTGGAGCTATCTATGAATAACCGCCATTCACTTGGTGTGTATTCCGATATGCCCATTTTCATCAGCAATCCGCGCACATTGTTGCAGAAAACTAAATCGCTCTCTTTTGAGAAGAAGGGCAGTAAATCCTTTTCTCTGTCGCGATATAACGTGATTTTGGTTCCCGGCAGCAGTAAATTTTTTTCTCCCGGCCTGGAAGCTAACAATTCAGACGATTTCTTCGAAAGACTTAAGTCCCTTATGAGGTCGTTTAATTCGTGTTGAATAAAACCTTCTGCAACTGATGACGGTCCTTCGAAATCACTGTCATTTTGCCCACATATGCTTTCTTTGTCAGTAGCAGATTCATCATCTTCTTGAGGGAGCTCTGGAAGATGGCTGAATGATGGGACAGGTATCTCATCTGAATGTGAAACAGGCCGTCTAGCTGAGTCTATGTCAGGATACGTCCATTTACTCCGGTTACGTCCATTGATGCCCTTTATATTCACCAAACAAAATTAACAGTCATCACTATGGTTTCTATGTTCTCTCCATACCATTGGTATACCAAATTTCAGGCACCTCCTCTTTCCGTTGGTCCATGCCGCAGATGCTCTGTACACGTTTTACACACAACATGAGGAGCCCATGGCTTATCTTGGTCCCCTAGTTGTACTTTGAAATAGGCAAAATAAGCTTTTTTCACAAAATCAGTATAAGTTTTTCTCTGTTCAATGAACGTGTACTCTCCGCAGATAAAACAAAACACATCTGGATGATTTAAACACTTTCTTCGTGATGAAGCCATGTCAACACCTGTAACAGGAAAGAATTCACGTTAGAACATGTACAATACACATGCAAAACAGCAACATCAGCAAAATCATAGCTACAATTTAATTATACAGATGCATTTAGATTTACGAGCAACTCATAATACCGTTCCAGAAGGTAATAAAGTATAGGTAATGACGTATGCAATATCTCAAAAACTAGAGCTGCTAGAACAAAATGGATGATATTTTCTGAATCAGTGGCATGAAAATATCCAGAATAAGGTCTAAAATCTCAGGCACCAGAAAACCTTTTTTTGTTCCCCAGTGTTATGTTTGCTTTTTTAGTAAAGGTTTTTGAAGTTTTTATACTTCATTTGATATTATTTTGTACAAAAGAATAAAATGAATGTGTTTCTGGCCGAAAATTAGAAAATTGTTTAAAAATTATTGAAAGAGATCAAGACTTCCCCGAGTTTATTTTTGGATGCGAATGCAAAATTTTTGTTAAAATAGTCGAAATGTATTGATTTTTCTAAGAAAGTATTTATACAATTCAATTATGATATAAATTATACTGTAACTTCCACTCATTTTTACAATATTTTAACGGTACACTTAAGCTTTTGCATGCGATTTTTGGATGCGATTTCAAAATTTCTTGTTAAAATAGTCGAAATGAATGGATTTTTTTAAGAAAGTTTCTATACAATTGAATTATGTTATAAATTAAAGTGTAAATTCCAATCATTTTTATAATATTTTAAGGGTACATTTAAGCACTTTGGTAAATTAGGTTTGAAACATAGACATATGTAACTTCGGAAAAGTTGAATTTCTTGAATATCGGTTTTCTAAAATGAGAAACTACAATCTATTAAGTTTGAATTTTTAGTAAAAGTTTTTGAAGATTTTGTACTTTATTTGATATTATTTTGTACAAAACAATAAAATAAATGTGTTTCTCGCCAAAAATTAGAAAAATTTGTAATATTATTGAAAGAGATACAGCCTTCTCCGACTTCATTTTTGGACACGATTTCAAAACTTCTTGTTAAAATAGTCGAAATGAATGGATTTTTTTAAGAAAGTTTCTATTCAATTGAATTATATAAATAAATAGTAATTTCCAGTTATTTTGACAATATTTTAAGGGTACATTTAAGCACTTGTGTAAATTCTGTGAAACATAGAGATAAGCAACTTCGGAAAAGGTGAATGTCTTGAATATCGGTTTTCTAAAATGAGAAACTACAATCTATTATGTTTGCGTTTTTAGTAAATGTTTTTGAAGTTTTACACTTCATTTGATATTATTTTGTACAAAAGAATAAAATGAATGTGTTTCTGGCCAAAAATTAGAAAATTGTTTAAAAATTATTGAAAGAGATCAAGCCTTCCCGAGTTTATTTTTGGACGATTTCAAAATTTTGTTAAAATAGTCGAAATGAATGGATTTTTTATGAAAGTTTTATACAATCAATTATGATATAAATTAAATGTAAATTCCATTATTTTCAATATTTTAACGGTATACTTAAGCCTTTGTAGAAAATTTGTTTTAAAACATAGAGAAAAGCATTTGGAAATTTGAAATTTTGAATATCGTTTTTCTAAAATGAAAAATATAATCTATTAAGTTTGAGTTTTTAGTAAAAGTTTTTGAAGATTTTTACTTTATTTGATATTATTTTGTACAAAAAATAAAATAAATGTGTTTCTCGCCAAAAATTAGAAAAATTGTAATAATTATTATAAGAGATCCTGCCTTCTCCGACTTTATTTTTGGATACGATTTCAAAACTTCTTGTTAAAATAGTCGAAATGAATGGATTTTTTAAGAAAGTTTTTATACAATTGAATTATGTTATAAATTAAATAGTAATTTCCAATTATTTTGACAATATTTTAAGGGTACATTTAGCACTTTGGTAAATTCGGTTTGAAACATAGAGATACGCAACTTCGGAAAGTTGAATTTCTTGAATATCGGTTTTCTAAAATGAGAAAATACAATCTATTATGTTTGCGTTTTATAAAGGTTTTTGAAGTTTTTATACTTCATTTGATATTAATTTTGTACAAAAGAATAAAATGAATGTGTTTCTGCCAAAAATTAGAAAATTGTTTAAATTATTGAAAGAGATCAAGCCTTCTCCGACTTTATTTTGGACGCGATTTCAAACTTCTTTTAAAATAGTCGAAATGAATGGATTTTTTAAGAAAGTTTCTATACAATTGATTATTTTATAAATTAAATATAATTCCAATTATTTTGACAATATTTTAAGGGTACATTTAAGCACTTTGGTAAATTCGGTTTGAAACAGAGACAACTTCGGAAAAGTTGAATTTCTTGAATATCGGTTTTCTAAAATGAAAAACTACAATCTATTATGTTTGCGTTTTTAGTAAAGTTTTTGAAGTTTTTATACTTCATTTGATATATTTTGTACAAAAGAAAAAATGAATGTGTTTCTGGCCAAAAATTAGAAAATTGTTTAAAATTATTGAAAGAGATCAGCCTTCTCCGACTTTATTTTTGGACGCATTTCAAACTTTTTTTAAAATAGTCGAAATGAATGGATTTTTTTAAGAAAGTTTCTATACAATTGAATTATGTTATAAATTAAATAGTAACTTCCAATTATTTTGACAATATTTTAAGGGTACATTTAAGCACTTTGTAAATTCGGTTTGAAACATAGAGATAAGCAACTTCGGAAAAGTTGAATTTCTTGAATATCGGTTTTCTAAAATGAGAAACTACAATCTATTATGTTTGCGTTTTTATTAATGGTTTTTGAAGTTTTTATACTTCATTTGATATTATTTTGTACAAAAAATAAAATGAATGTGTTTCTCCAAAAATTAGAAAATTTTTAAAATTATTGAAAGAGATCAAGCCTTCTCCGACTTTATTTTTGGAGCGTTTCAAAATTCTTGTTAAAATAGTGAAATGAATGGATTTTTTTAAGAAAGTTTCTATACAATTTTATGATATAAATTACATATTAATTTCCAATTATTTTGACAATATTTTAATGGTACATTTAAGCACTTTTCGTAAATTCTGTTTGAAACATAGAGATAAGCAACTTCGGAAAAGTTGAATTTCTTGAATATCGGTTTTCTAAAATGAGAAACTACAATCTAATAAGTTTGAATTTTTAGTAAAAGTTTTTGAAGATTTTGTATTTATTTGATATTATTTTGTACAAAACAATAAAATAAATGTTTTTCTCGCCAAAAATTAGAAAAATTTGTAATAATTATTGAAAGCGATACAGCCTTCTCCGACTTCATTTTTGGACACGATTTCAAAACTTCTTGTTAAAATAGTCGAAATGAATGGATTTTTTTAAGAAAGTTTCTATTCAATTGAATTATGTTATAAACTAAATAGTAATTTCCAGTTATTTTGACAATATTTTAAGGGTACATTTAAGCACTTGTGGTAAATTCGGTGTGAAACATAGAGATAAGCAACTTCGGAAAAGGTGAATGTCTTGAATATCGGTTTTCTAAAATGAGAAACTACAATCTATTATGTTTGCGTTTTTAGTAAATGTTTTTGAAGTTTCTACACTTCATTTGATATTATTTTGTACAAAAGAATAAAATGAATGTGTTTCTGGCCAAAAATTAGAAAATTGTTTAAAAATTATTGAAAGAGATCAAGCCTACTCCGACTTTATTTTTGGACGCGATTTCAAGACTTCTTGTTAAAATAGTCGAAATGAATGGATTTTATTAAGAAAGTTTCTATGCAATTGAATTATTTTATAAATTAAATAGTAACTTCCAATTATTTTGACAATATTTTAAGGGTACATTTAAGCACTTTGGTAAATTCGGTTTGAAACATAGAGATACGCAACTTCGGCAAAGTTGAATTTCTTGAATATCGGTTTTCTAAAATAAAAAAATACAATCTATTATGTTTGCGTTTTTATTAAAGGTTTTTGAAGTTTTTATAATTCACTTGATATAATTTTGTACAAAAGAATAAAATGAATGTGTTTCTGGCCAAAAATTGGAAAATTGTTTAAAAATTATTGAAAGAGATCAAGCCTTCTCCGACTTTATTTTGGGACGCGATTTCAAGACTTCTTGTTAAAATAGTCGAAATGAATGGATTTTATTAAGAAAGTTTCTATACAATTGAATTATTTTATAAATTAAATAGTAACTTCCAATTATTTTTACAATATTTTAAGGGTACATTTAAGCACTTTGGTAAATTCTGTTTAAAACATAGAGGTACGCAACTTCGGCAAAGTTGAATTTCTTCAATATCGGTTTTCTAAAATGAGAAACTACAATCTATTATGTTTGCGTTTTTATTAATGGTTTTTGAAGTTTTTATACTTTATTTGATATTATTTTGTACAAAACAATAAATAAATGTGTTTCTCGCCAAAAATTAGAAAATTTTTTAATAATTACTGAAAGAGATCCAGCCTTCTCCGAATTTATTTTTGGACGCGCTTTCAAAACTTCTTGTTAAAATAGTGAAAATGAATGGATTTTTTTAAGAAAGTTTCTATACAATTTTATGATATAAATTACATATTAATTTCCAATTATTTTGACAATATTTTAATGGTACATTTAAGCACTTTTCGTAAATTCTGTTTGAAACATAGAGATAAGCAACTTCGGAAAAGTTGAATTTCTTGAATATCGGTTTTCTAAAATGAGAAACTACAATCTATTATGTTTGCGTTTTTATTAATGGTTTTTGAAGTTTTTATACTTCATTTATATTATTTTGTAGAAACGAAAAAATGAATGTGTTTCTGGCCAAAAATTAGAAAATTGTTTAAAAATTATTGAAGAGATCAAGCCTTCCCCGATTTTATTTTTGGAGGCGATTTCAAAATTTTTGTTAAAATAGTCGAAATGAATGGATTTTTCTAAGAAAGTTTTTATACATTTCAATTATGATATAAATTAAACTGTAAATTCCAATCATTTTCACAATATTTTAAAGGTACACTTAAGCATTCGTAGAAGATTTGTTATAAAGCATAGAGAAAAGCAACATTCGGAAAATTTGAAATTTTGAATATCGTTTTTCTAAAATGAAAAACTATAATCTATTAAGTTTGAGTTTTTAGTAAAAGTTTTTGAAGATTTTGTACTTTATTTGATATTATTTTGTACAAAACAATAAAATAAATGTGTTTCTCGCCAAAAATTAGAAAATTATAATATTATTGACAGAGATCCAGCCTTCTCCGAATTTATTTTTGGACACGATTTCAAAACTTCTTGTTAAAATAGTCGAAATGAATGGATTTTTTTAAGAAAGTTTCTATACAATTGAATTATATTATAAACTAAATAGTAATTTCCAATTATTTTGACAATATTTTAAGGGTACATTTAAGCACTTGTGGTAAATTCGGTTTGAAACATAGAGATAAGCAACTTCGGAAAAGTTGAATTTCTTGAATATCGGTTTTCTAAAATGAGAAACTACAATCTATTATGTTTGCGTTTTACTAAATGTTTTTGAAGTTTTTATACTTCTTTTTGATATTATTTTGTACAAAAGAATAAAATGAATGTGTATCTGGCCAAAAATTAGAAAATTGTTTGAAAATTATTCAAAGAGATCAAGCCTTCCCCAAATTTATTTTTGGATGCGATTTCAAAATTTTTGTTAAAATAGTCGAAATGAATGGATTTTTCTAAGAAAGTTTTTATACTTCACTTGATATAATTTTGTACAAAAGAATAAAATGAATGTGTTTCTGGACAAAAATTAGAAAATTGTTTAAAAATTATTGAAAGAGATCAAGCCTTCTCCGACGTTATTTTTGGACACGATTTCAAGACTTCTTGTTAAAATAGTCGAAATGAATGAATTTTATTAAGAAAGTTTCTATACAATTGAATTATTTTATAAATTGAATAGTAACTTCCAATTATTTTGACAATATTTTAAGGGTACATTTAAGCACTTTGGTAAATTCGGGTTGAAACATAGAGATACGCAACTTCGGCAAAGTTGAATTTCTTGAATATCGGTTTTCTAAAATGAGAAACTACAATCTATTATGTTTGCGTTTTACTAAATGTTTTTGAAGTTTTTATACTTCTTTTTGATATTATTTTTGTAAAAGAATAAAATGAATGTGTCTGGCCAAAAAGAAAAATTGTTTAAAAATTATTGAAAGAGATCAAGCCTTCTTCGACTTTATTTTTGGACACGATTTCAAGACTTCTTGTTAAAATAGTCGAAATGAATGGATTTTATTAAGAAAGTTTCTATACATTGAATTATTTTATAAATTAATAGTAACTTCCAATTATTTTGACAATATTTTAAGGGTACATTTAAGCACTTTGGTAAATTCGGTTTGAAACATAGAGATACGCAACTTCGGCAAAGTTGAATTTCTTGAATATCGGTTTTAAAATGAGAAACTACAATCTATTATGTTTGCGTTTTTATTAATGGTTTTTGAAGTTTTTATACTTTATTTGATATTATTTTGTACAAAACAATAAAATAAATGTGTTTCTCGCCAAAAATTAGAAAAATTTTAATAATTACTGAAAGATCCAGCCTTCTCCGACTTTATTTTTGGACGCGCTTTCAAAACTTCTTGTTAAAATAGTGAAATGAATGGATTTTTTTAAGAAAGTTTCTATACAATTTTATGATATAAATTAAATTAATTTCCAATTATTTTGACAATATTTTAAGGGTACATTTAAGCACTTTGTAAATTCGTTTGAAACATAGAGATAAGCAACTTCGGAAAGTTGAATTTCTTGAATATCGGTTTTCTAAAATGAGAAACTACAATCTATTATGTTTGCGTTTTACTAAATGTTTTTGAAGTTTTTATACTTCTTTTTGATATTATTTTGTACAAAAGAATAAAATGAATGTGTATCTGGCCAAAAATTAGAAAATTGTTTAAAAATTATTCAAAGAGATCAAGCCTTCCCCAAATTTATTTTTGGATGCGATTTCAAAATTTTTGTTAAAATAGTCGAAATGAATGGATTTTTCTAAGAAAGTTTTTATACTTCACTTGATATAATTTTGTACAAAAGAATAAAATGAATGTGTTTCTGGCCAAAAATTAGAAAATTGTTTAAAAATTATTGAAAGAGATCAAGCCTTCTCCGACTTTATTTTTGGACGCATTTCAAGACTTCTTGTTAAAATAGTCGAAATGAATGGATTTTATTAAGAAAGTTTCTATACAATTGAATTATTTTATAAATTAAATAGTAACTTCCAATTATTTTGACAATATTTTAAGGGTACATTTAAGCACTTTGGTAAATTCGGTTTGAAACATAGAGATACGCAACTTCGGCAAAGTTGAATTTCTTGAATATCGGTTTTCTAAAATGAGAAACTACAATCTATTATGTTTGCGTTTTTATTAATGGTTTTTGAAGTTTTTATACTTTATTTGATATTATTTTGTACAAAACAATAAAATAAATGTGTTTCTCGCCAAAAATTAGAAAAATTTTTAATAATTACTGAAAGAGATCCAGCCTTCTCCGACTTTATTTTTGGACGCGCTTTCAAAACTTCTTGTTAAAATAGTGAAAATGAATGGATTTTTTTAAGAAAGTTTCTATACAATTTTATGATATAAATTACATATTAATTTCCAATTATTTTGACAATATTTTAAGGGTACATTTAAGCACTTTTCGTAAATTCTGTTTGAAACATAGAGATAAGCAACTTCGGAAAAGTTGAATTTCTTGAATATCGGTTTTCTAAAATGAGAAACTACAATCTATTATGTTTGCGTTTTTATTAATGGTTTTTGAAGTTTTTATACTTCATTTGATATTATTTTGTAGAAACGAAAAAAATGAATGTGTTTCTGGCCAAAAATTAGAAAATTGTTTAAAAATTATTGAAAGAGATCAAGCCTTCCCCGATTTTATTTTTGGAGGCGATTTCAAAATTTTTGTTAAAATAGTCGAAATGAATGGATTTTTCTAAGAAAGTTTTATACATTTCAATTATGATATAAATTAAACTGTAAATTCCAATCATTTTCACAATATTTTAAAGGTACCTTAAGCATTCGTAGAAGATTTGTTATAAAACATAGAGAAAAGCAACATTCGGAAAATTTGAAATTTTCAATATCGTTTTTCTAAAATGAAAAACTATAATCTATTAAGTTTGAGTTTTTAGTAAAAGTTTTTGAAGATTTTGTACTTTATTTGATATTATTTTGTACAAAACAATAAAATAAATGTGTTTCTCGCC
Organism: Bathynomus jamesi; assembly: GCA_023014485.1. Taxonomy (NCBI): domain Eukaryota; kingdom Metazoa; phylum Arthropoda; class Malacostraca; order Isopoda; family Cirolanidae; genus Bathynomus; species Bathynomus jamesi. The sequence goes on along the minus strand of JAJOZX010020129.1, from coordinate 3,045 downwards.
AAAAATTAGAAAAATTTATAATTATTATTGACAGAGATCCAGCCTTCTCCGAATTTATTTTTGGACACGATTTCAAAACTTCTTGTTAAAATAGTCGAAATGAATGGATTTTTTTAAGAAAGTTTCTATACAATTGAATTATATTATAAACTAAATAGTAATTTCCAATTATTTTGACAATATTTTAAGGGTACATTTAAGCACTTGTGGTAAATTCGGTTTGAAACATAGAGATAAGCAACTTCGGCAAAGTTGAATTTCTTGAATATCGGTTTTCTAAAATGAGAAACTACAATCTATTATGTTTGCGTTTTACTAAATGTTTTTGAAGTTTTTATACTTCTTTTTGATATTATTTTGTACAAAAGAATAAAATGAATGTGTATCTGGCCAAAAATTAGAAAATTGTTTAAAAATTATTCAAAGAGATCAAGCCTTCCCCAAATTTATTTTTGGATGCGATTTCAAAATTTTTGTTAAAATAGTCGAAATGAATGGATTTTTCTAAGAAAGTTTTTATACTTCACTTGATATAATTTTGTACAAAAGAATAAAATGAATGTGTTTCTGGCCAAAAATTAGAAAATTGTTTAAAAATTATTGAAAGAGATCAAGCCTTCTCCGACTTTATTTTTGGACGCAATTTCAAGACTTCTTGTTAAAATAGTCGAAATGAATGGATTTTATTAAGAAAGTTTCTATACAATTGAATTATTTTATAAATTAAATAGTAACTTCCAATTATTTTGACAATATTTTAAGGGTACATTTAAGCACTTTGGTAAATTCGGTTTGAAACATAGAGATACGCAACTTCGGCAAAGTTGAATTTCTTGAATATCGGTTTTCTAAAATGAGAAACTACAATCTATTATGTTTGCGTTTTTATTAATGGTTTTTGAAGTTTTTATACTTTATTTGATATTATTTTGTACAAAACAATAAAATAAATGTGTTTCTCGCCAAAAATTAGAAAAATTTTTAATAATTACTGAAAGAGATCCAGCCTTCTCCGACTTTATTTTTGGACGCGCTTTCAAAACTTCTTGTTAAAATAGTGAAAATGAATGGATTTTTTTAAGAAAGTTTCTATACAATTTTATGATATAAATTACATATTAATTTCCAATTATTTTGACAATATTTTAAGGGTACATTTAAGCACTTTTCGTAAATTCTGTTTGAAACATAGAGATAAGCAACTTCGGAAAAGTTGAATTTCTTGAATATCGTTTTCTAAAATGAGAAACTACAATCTATTATGTTTGCGTTTTTATTAATGGTTTTTGAAGTTTTTATACTTCATTTGATATTATTTTGTAGAAACGAAAAAAATGAATGTGTTTCTGGCCAAAAATTAGAAAATTGTTTAAAAATTATTGAAAGAGATCAAGCCTTCCCCGATTTTATTTTTGGAGGCGATTTCAAAATTTTTGTTAAAATAGTCGAAATGAATGGATTTTTCTAAGAAAGTTTTTATACATTTCAATTATGATATAAATTAAACTGTAAATTCCAATCATTTTCACAATATTTTAAAGGTACACTTAAGCATTCGTAGAAGATTTGTTATAAAACATAGAGAAAAGCAACATTCGGAAAATTTGAAATTTTCAATATCGTTTTTCTAAAATGAAAAACTATAATCTATTAAGTTTGAGTTTTTAGTAAAAGTTTTTGAAGATTTTGTACTTTATTTGATATTATTTTGTACAAAACAATAAAATAAATGTGTTTCTCGCCAAAAATTAGAAAAATTTATAATTATTATTGACAGAGATCCAGCTTCTCCGAATTTATTTTTGGACACGATTTCAAAACTTCTTGTTAAAATAGTCGAAATGAATGGATTTTTTAAGAAAGTTTCTATACAATTGAATTATATTATAAACTAAATAGTAATTCCAATTATTTTGACAATATTTTAAGGGTACATTTAAGCACTTGTGGTAAATTCGGTTTGAAACATAGAGATAAGCAACTTCGGAAAGTTGAATTTCTTGAATATCGGTTTTCTAAAATGAGAAACTACAATCTATTATGTTTGCGTTTTACTAAATGTTTTTGAAGTTTTTATACTTCTTTTTGATATTATTTTGTACAAAAGAATAAAATGAATGTGTATCTGGCCAAAAATTAGAAAATTGTTTAAAAATTATTGAAAGAGATCAAGCCTTCCCCAAATTTATTTTTGGATGCGATTTCAAATTTTTTGTTAAAATAGTCGAAATGAATGGATTTTTCTAAGAAAGTTTTTGTACATTTCAATTATGATATAAATTAAACTGTAAATTCCAATCATTTTCACAATATTTTAAAGGTACACTTAAGCATTCGTAGAAGATTTGTTATAAAACATAGAGAAAAGCAACATTCGGAAAATTTGAAATTTTGAATATCGTTTTTCTAAAATGAAAAACTATAATCTATTAAGTTTGAGTTTTTAGTAAAAGTTTTTGAAGATTTTGTACTTTATTTGATATTATTTTGTACAAAACAATAAAATAAATGTGTTTCTCGCCAAAAATTAGAAAAAATTATAATTATTATTGACAGAGATCCAGCCTTCTCCGAATTTATTTTTGGACACGATTTCAAAACTTCTTGTTAAAATAGTCGAAATGAATGGATTTTTTTAAGAAAGTTTCTATACAATTGAATTATATTATAAACTAAATAGTAATTTCCAATTATTTTGACAATATTTTAAGGGTACATTTAAGCACTTGTGGTAAATTCGGTTTGAAACATAGAGATAAGCAACTTCGGAAAAGTTGAATTTCTTGAATATCGGTTTTCTAAAATGAGAAACTACAATCTATTATGTTTGCGTTTTACTAAATGTTTTTGAAGTTTTTATACTTCTTTTTGATATTATTTTGTACAAAAGAATAAAAGAATGTGTATCTGGCCAAAATTAGAAAATTGTTTAAAAATTATTCAAAGAGATCAAGCCTTCCCCAAATTTATTTTTGGATGCGATTTCAAAATTTTTGTTAAAATAGTCGAAATGAATGGATTTTTCTAAGAAAGTTTTTATACTTC
>JAJOZX010020128.1:0-26094 GCA_023014485.1 Bathynomus jamesi | reverse complement strand
ATTTAGTATGGAGCCAGAATTAACACAAGAAACACAGTGAACACTTCAGACACCAGTGATACATTTGTTTTTATTGAAACAGTAATTTTAACAGAGAGTTAATTGTAAAAGAGTTAATTGTAACAGAGTTAATTGTAACAGAGTTAATTGTAATAGAGTTAATTGTAACAGAGTTAATTGTAAGAGAGTTAATTTCAAAGAGAGTTAATTTGAAAGAGAGTTAATTTCAAAGAGAGTTAATTTGAAAGAGAGTTAATTTGAAAGAGAGTTAATTTCAAAGAGAGTTAATTTCAAAGAGAGTTAATTTCAAAGAGAGTTAATTTCAAGAGAGTCAATTGTCACAGAGTCAATTGTCACAGTTATTTGCACTATTATATTCAGTATAGAATAATTTTACTTTATGTACCTTCCCGTACATTCGAGTGAAATGTTGTTTACATTTTTTTTTTTTTTTGCAAATTTTTTCCAATTACTGAATTGAATTGACTTTCAAATTAAGAGAGAGAGAGAGTTTAGAGAGAGTTTATAGAGTTACAGAGTTACTTGAAGCAGTTTCAAGTTCCATTTTCAGTTTTCAGACACTTTCAGTTGGTTGTAACCCAAAAGGGACAACCAAACCCCAGAGATTTATAGATACTTGAAGTAATTTTGAAGTCATTTTTGAAGTCATTTTTTGAAGTCAGTTTTTGAAGTCAGAAGGTTGCACCAAGAGGGTCAACCAAACCCCAGAGGTTAATAGTCTCCACTTGATAAAGATCAAGTGCAGTCATTTTCCGTTTTCAGTTAATCTTCACTTGATAGCAGTTCAAGTGCAAGACAGTTTAAGTTTCAGAATACTTGATAAGAGGTCAAGTCAGAAGGTTGCGCCAAGACGGGCAATCGCCCCAGACATTTATAGAAATACTTGATAAGAGGTCAAGTCAATAGGTTGCATCCAAGAGGGACAACCGCCCCAGAGATTACAGAAGCTAGTTTCGAAAAAAGTTAGTTTTGAAAAAATTTAGTTTTGAAAAAGTTAGTTTTGAAAAAGTTAGTTTTGAAAAAGTTAGTTTTGAAAAAGTTAGTTTTGAAAAAGTTAGTTTTGAAAAAGTTAGTTTTGAAAAAGTTAGTTTTGAAAAAAGTTAGTTTTGAAAAAAAGTTAGTTTTCAAGTCCCAAGTTTTCAATGCAGTCAATTGAATTCAACTTTTCCTTTGTAATTTAAGAGAATTTAATTTAAGAAAAATGTAATTTAAGAATTTAATTCAACCTTTTTTTGTATTGTAAAAGAGAATTAAATTCAACCTGAATTGACCGGGTTGCGTCTTTGGTTTAACCTTTTCTTTGTTTGTAAGACGGAAATTCACTGATTTGTCTTTCCCTTTTCATGCATTGTTATGTATATAAATATATAGTTATGTAATTCATTAATTGTAACAAAACCGTTTTTACAAAGGTTGTAACGATTTTGGTAATTATTGTAATGTATATGAGGAACATGCCGTCCCTCCGTTTTGTTTCAACTTTTTTTAATTTTTGTTTTAAGTAGTGTGACAAGCAATCTTTAAAAAAAAAAAAAAAAAAAAAAAAAAAAAAAAGAGCAAAGTGCTCACGAAAGACTTATTGTCAATTTCAAACTTATATCCCCCACTTAGTCATAGTCACTCAATTCCCCCGAATGTAGTACTCCAAACTTTGTTTTTTATTTTAATTTATTTTAACACCCCAACCCCAGTTGAACCCAGTGTCGACCAAAACCGTTTTTACAAAAGTTTTTAACGAGTTTTATAATTATTTTGATTATATGATGAGAGAAATAGCGTAACAATTAATCGATCATGTACCTAATTTATCCTGCTCTGTACGATCGGGAAATTTACCCGTATGACCGCACATACCCTAAATTTCAGTCATTTAATTTTTAATAAAACTTCTACACAATAAAACAGATGTATTTGTCTATATGCAAACAAGTTTTCAGATTTAAAAAAAAAAAAATCAAATAATTCAAATTCTATCAACATTCAACGAAAGAGTATAATTTTTCTACTTAACAGGCAAAAATTATTAAACCTTTCTAATATATTTTTTTATTATATAAAAATAATTTTTAATGTAAAATTCAATTGAAATTATTAAAAGAAAAGATTGTTCGAAATGCTTCCCTTTCATTTCAATAACTTTTTTATTCTTGATCGAAATTCATCTATGGTTCGATTTACTTTTATTTTTTTAGAATATTATAAAATTGTATTTAGCTCGTTGAAATGCATAATTGATTCATATTTTTAATTTGTTTTTATTTTTATTTTGTTCAATTAATCGTGAGTAACTGTCCTTAAATTGTTATTGTACCATTTGTAAGGTATCAAACGAAAATTATAGTCAAATTGACATACTACTACAGTATATGGTTATGAATTTTAGTAGTCGAATTTAATTGTGTGTCGAAATTCAATTTTAAAACCGTGAGAGTTACTGTCATTACTCGTAAGGTCTTCTAAGTACGTCTTTTTTTTATTACCTTAATACGTGTAACTGATTTAATTAAATACTTAAACACTACCTTGAACTTAAAGGATTTTATAATAATAATAATAATGATAATAATAATAACAATAACTGACTTAAACTTAAAAGATTTTATAACCCTAAACCCATCTTAAATTATTATACATTATCTTTAAACTTTGTTAATTCAAAAACCTCCCAAATCCCTACACATTTGACCACAGGTCTATACATCATCCACTACGTAATTCGATTTGTACCTACAACAGTCAATAAAAATGCATGTATGTCCACTATATATATATATATACAAACCTTATGCTAAAATCATTGAATATCACAATAAAACTATTTCATTACGTAAGTGCAAATTATGCTATTTAGTCTTAATCATTTTTGCTTACTATATATAAATTCTCGCTCATGCATTTATTCAGTTAATTTAACAATCCTCTCCGCTAATCTGTCTCTCGAAATTATCAGCTACACACTTTATACCTAGTACACAAAAATACACACTAGACCACAGGTCTATATATCATCCATTACGTAATTCTATTTTTACATACACTAGTCAATAAAAATTAGCTTATAGATTGTACGATTTATATTTTTCCCTTTTACCTATTCATTATGAATGTAATTTTCCCCACAGAAAAAAAAAAAAATTTTTGCTAAAAATTTTACACTATCATTCTTTGTCTAGCTTAATTGTTTATCTAAAATTAAAATATTAATCTTTGAATTCTTTTATATATAATAACTCACTTGTTCTGTATAAAAATTTGTAATGTAAAGAAAAATTCGTCATCTAACTTGAAGTAGTTAGGATGTTATTTTCTCATTTGTATTGTATTAATGGTACCCTATTAGATTATTGTATAAATATCGTTTTTTTTAAAAGGGGAGAGCAATGTAAAAATGAAATGAATAATCAATATTCATTTTTACGTAAGAACCAAAATCGCTTAACGCGAGTTTGGATAATAATTTTACTTGTAGCTTCCTATTTTTTTGTTCGTGTCACAACCCTACGATCTACCATATCTATGGTTTAGTCGTATCCATTTTTCCATTTGTTATAGAAGTTATTATAATTAATTATGATTGTCTTGCATCTCACCCTCGACCCTAGATTATACATACGCATTGCATATAAGAGGATTGGAACCCGTAGTTGTGCTTCTTAGTCCTTGATACCCACTCTGTCTTTAATTCGTTTCTTTTAGGTCCTCCCAAATAATGACTTACAGTTATACTGTACGTATGACATAATGTGAATAACTATGACGTCTTAAAATAACTTTATTCTCTTTACGTTTCCCACTCTGTGTCTCTAATTTGTTCTTGTAAATCTTCCTAATAATGATTTGTACTATACGTAAAAATTCAATAACTATGACGTCACATTTTCCCTTCATCATATATCTAGTATCCAATGTATGAAAATTCTTTAACATCATGCTAAGGACGAAACACTCTATAGAAGTCATTATTTATATGTTATGTAGTATAAAACATTATTATTCAACCATACTCATTCTTACATTCATGTTCTTTCTTGACCGCTATCCTTTATTAATTTTATTACTTATTCATTCATCTACCTATTGTCTACTTATGCCCTATCAACTTATCAGTCTATGTTTACTCGTGTCAATTTGTGACGCGCGAAACTTTGGGCGTTCGTTCGAGAACGCGAAAAAACGTTCTCGTATTATTTTTTTCATTTTTATTTTTAATTATATTGACCTCCCGAGGTGAACTCCAAAAAATGCTTAGTAAGATCGAATTCCACTCACGACGACAGAATCGAGCGCCTCCAAGATAAAATACCTCCGTTCGCTCTGATTTCAAATTCATAACATATTATAGCATATTATTTCGTAAATAAATTATCTCGTAAGTGCCATGTACGTTGTATTATATTTAAACATCTTAATTGTCTATTAATAAGAAACACTGTAAAAACAAAACAAAGTTATAGTAACTGTTTAATTGTAATTAACTGTAATTAACAATAACTTGTAATGTACTTCAGTGAAACTGTAATTAAATGTAATGATTTAATTTATAATGTAAGAATGTACTTTAATAGAAGTGTAATTAAACAACAAGTGAATATGAAATAATCCATAATTGTAATCGAAATTGTAATGAACCAAAATTAGTACGTACTCAGTCATGTACTTAATTTGTACTTGTGTACTATTACGAAATGATATCGCCTTCATAAATATAGACTCGGCGAAAAATACAAATTAGTTTTTATTTTTATTTTTTTAAATTCTTATTTGCAATCATTCAAAAACATCTGATGTGTTTAAAAAAAGGGGGGAAAATTTAACCTTCAACTGTCCTCCCCAAAACATTTAAGCTATATTATACATGTACTTGAAAAATTAGGCACCACTTCATTTGCCACTTCATTTAAGGCTCTTCTTCATTGCACTTCTTCATATTAGCACCTCATTAGGAGGGGGCAGAGGCCCCTTGCCTTCTTAATATTTTTAGATTCCGGCCTGAGCCATGGTCGAAAGAGGTCGAACCTCTACCCTTGTAAATTCAGAGTACTAACTGTAATTTTTGAGAAGTAAACCACAGTAAAAGAAGTTTTTTTATCTTTTTCCTTCGAGCCTTGTTCTCTTCAGGAACTCAGTCAGTAAGTCGACAAGTTATAAAAGAAAAGTCGATAATTTTTAGTATCAGAAAAAGTATCAGAGTATTATAAAAAGAGAAGAATTAAAAATTGGCGACCCTTTGCCCAAATTAAGAGACAACCCAAGCACCATAGAAGATATCGGCATAACAGAGTGGCGACCCACCATTTAAGGCGACCGAAAAGAATTATAGAAAAGTATAAAGAAGAAACATCCGTTGCAGCCTCCTAACCAGAACCCCCCGTCGAATCCGAACCGACTCAGGGCCATAAAGGGGGGGTTAACAGCTGGCGACCCTGCCAGGATAAGAAAAAGATTTTTAGAAGAAGATTTGTAGAAGAAGATTTTTAGAAGATGATTTTAAGAAGAGGCCACTCTTTGGCCAATATAGAAATTACCCTGCATCAGGATAAAACCAGTTGACCGGCGTGTCACGACTTCTAGTTCGTAACATCCACCCTTGAATCGGTGTGTCACGACTCCAAGTTCTCCACGCCTAGTTTTCATCCAAGAAGAAGTAGCCAGCAAGACGTCTTCAGGACACGTCTCAAGGAAATTTTGTTAAGTACAGAGTTTGTTTTTTTAAGAAATTTATAACACTTGAAAAGTCAGCATTATTAAAAGTTAATATTTAGTATGGAGCCAGAATTAACACAAGAAACACAGTGAACACTTCAGACACCAGTGATACATTTGTTTTTATTGAAACAGTAATTTTAACAGAGAGTTAATTGTAAAAGAGAGTTAATTGTAACAGAGTTAATTGTAAGAGAGTTAATTTCAAAGAGAGTTAATTTGAAAGAGAGTTAATTTCAAAGAGAGTTAATTTGAAAGAGAGTTAATTTGAAAGAGAGTTAATTTCAAAGAGAGTTAATTTCAAAGAGAGTTAATTTCAAAGAGAGTTAATTTCAAGAGAGTCAATTGTCACAGAGTCAATTGTCACAGTTATTTGCACTATTATATTCAGTATAGAATAATTTTACTTTATGTACCTTCCCGTACATTCGAGTGAAATGTTGTTTTTACATTTTTTTATTTTTTTTGCAAATTTTTTCCAATTACTGAATTGAATTGACTTTCAAATTAAGAGAGAGAGAGAGTTTAGAGAGAGTTTATAGAGTTACAGAGTTACTTGAAGCAGTTTCAAGTTCCATTTTCAGTTTTCAGACACTTTCAGTTGGTTGTAACCCAAAAGGGACAACCAAACCCCAGAGATTTATAGATACTTGAAGTAATTTTGAAGTCATTTTTGAAGTCATTTTTTGAAGTCAGTTTTTGAAGTCAGAAGGTTGCACCAAGAGGGTCAACCAAACCCCAGAGGTTAATAGTCTCCACTTGATAAAGATCAAGTGCAGTCATTTTCCGTTTTCAGTTAATCTTCACTTGATAGCAGTTCAAGTGCAAGACAGTTTAAGTTTCAGAATACTTGATAAGAGGTCAAGTCAGAAGGTTGCGCCAAGACGGGCAATCGCCCCAGACATTTATAGAAATACTTGATAAGAGGTCAAGTCAATAGGTTGCATCCAAGAGGGACAACCGCCCCAGAGATTACAGAAGCTAGTTTCGAAAAAAGTTAGTTTTGAAAAAATTTAGTTTTGAAAAAGTTAGTTTTGAAAAAGTTAGTTTTGAAAAAGTTAGTTTTGAAAAAGTTAGTTTTGAAAAAGTTAGTTTTGAAAAAGTTAGTTTTGAAAAAGTTAGTTTTGAAAAAAGTTAGTTTTGAAAAAAAGTTAGTTTTCAAGTCCCAAGTTTTCAATGCAGTCAATTGAATTCAACTTTTCCTTTGTAATTTAAGAGAATTTAATTTAAGAAAAATGTAATTTAAGAATTTAATTCAACCTTTTTTTGTATTGTAAAAGAGAATTAAATTCAACCTGAATTGACCGGGTTGCGTCTTTGGTTTAACCTTTTCTTTGTTTGTAAGACGGAAATTCACTGATTTGTCTTTCCCTTTTCATGCATTGTTATGTATATAAATATATAGTTATGTAATTCATTAATTGTAACAAAACCGTTTTTACAAAGGTTGTAACGATTTTGGTAATTATTGTAATGTATATGAGGAACATGCCGTCCCTCCGTTTTGTTTCAACTTTTTTTAATTTTTTGTTTTAAGTAGTGTGACAAGCAATCTTTAATAAAAAAAAAAAAAAAAAAAAAAAAAAAAAAAAAGAGCAAAGTGCTCACGAAAGACTTATTGTCAATTTCAAACTTATATCCCCCACTTAGTCATAGTCACTCAATTCCCCCGAATGTAGTACTCCAAACTTTGTTTTTTATTTTAATTTATTTTAACACCCCAACCCCAGTTGAACCCAGTGTCGACCAAAACCGTTTTTACAAAAGTTTTTAACGAGTTTTATAATTATTTTGATTATATGATGAGAGAAATAGCGTAACAATTAATCGATCATGTACCTAATTTATCCTGCTCTGTACGATCGGGAAATTTACCCGTATGACCGCACATACCCTAAATTTCAGTCATTTAATTTTTAATAAAACTTCTACACAATAAAACAGATGTATTTGTCTATATGCAAACAAGTTTTCAGATTTAAAAAAAAAAAAATCAAATAATTCAAATTCTATCAACATTCAACGAAAGAGTATAATTTTTCTACTTAACAGGCAAAAATTATTAAACCTTTCTAATATATTTTTTTATTATATAAAAATAATTTTTAATGTAAAATTCAATTGAAATTATTAAAAGAAAAGATTGTTCGAAATGCTTCCCTTTCATTTCAATAACTTTTTTATTCTTGATCGAAATTCATCTATGGTTCGATTTACTTTTATTTTTTTAGAATATTATAAAATTGTATTTAGCTCGTTGAAATGCATAATTGATTCATATTTTTAATTTGTTTTTATTTTTATTTTGTTCAATTAATCGTGAGTAACTGTCCTTAAATTGTTATTGTACCATTTGTAAGGTATCAAACGAAAATTATAGTCAAATTGACATACTACTACAGTATATGGTTATGAATTTTAGTAGTCGAATTTAATTGTGTGTCGAAATTCAATTTTAAAACCGTGAGAGTTACTGTCATTACTCGTAAGGTCTTCTAAGTACGTCTTTTTTTTATTACCTTAATACGTGTAACTGATTTAATTAAATACTTAAACACTACCTTGAACTTAAAGGATTTTATAATAATAATAATAATGATAATAATAATAACAATAACTGACTTAAACTTAAAAGATTTTATAACCCTAAACCCATCTTAAATTATTATACATTATCTTTAAACTTTGTTAATTCAAAAACCTCCCAAATCCCTACACATTTGACCACAGGTCTATACATCATCCACTACGTAATTCGATTTGTACCTACAACAGTCAATAAAAATGCATGTATGTCCACTATATATATATATATATATACAAACCTTATGCTAAAATCATTGAATATCACAATAAAACTATTTCATTACGTAAGTGCAAATTATGCTATTTAGTCTTAATCATTTTTGCTTACTATATATAAATTCTCGCTCATGCATTTATTCAGTTAATTTAACAATCCTCTCCGCTAATCTGTCTCTCGAAATTATCAGCTACACACTTTATACCTAGTACACAAAAATACACACTAGACCACAGGTCTATATATCATCCATTACGTAATTCTATTTTTACATACACTAGTCAATAAAAATTAGCTTATAGATTGTACGATTTATATTTTTCCCTTTTACCTATTCATTATGAATGTAATTTTCCCCACAGAAAAAAAAAAAAATTTTTGCTAAAAATTTTACACTATCATTCTTTGTCTAGCTTAATTGTTTATCTAAAATTAAAATATTAATCTTTGAATTCTTTTATATTATATAATAACTCACTTGTTCTGTATAAAAATTTGTAATGTAAAGAAAAATTCGTCATCTAACTTGAAGTAGTTAGGATGTTATTTTCTCATTTGTATTGTATTAATGGTACCCTATTAGATTATTGTATAAATATCGTTTTTTTTAAAAGGGGAGAGCAATGTAAAAATGAAATGAATAATCAATATTCATTTTTACGTAAGAACCAAAATCGCTTAACGCGAGTTTGGATAATAATTTTACTTGTAGCTTCCTATTTTTTTGTTCGTGTCACAACCCTACGATCTACCATATCTATGGTTTAGTCGTATCCATTTTTCCATTTGTTATAGAAGTTATTATAATTAATTATGATTGTCTTGCATCTCACCCTCGACCCTAGATTATACATACGCATTGCATATAAGAGGATTGGAACCCGTAGTTGTGCTTCTTAGTCCTTGATACCCACTCTGTCTTTAATTCGTTTCTTTTAGGTCCTCCCAAATAATGACTTACAGTTATACTGTACGTATGACATAATGTGAATAACTATGACGTCTTAAAATAACTTTATTCTCTTTACGTTTCCCACTCTGTGTCTCTAATTTGTTCTTGTAAATCTTCCTAATAATGATTTGTACTATACGTAAAAATTCAATAACTATGACGTCACATTTTCCCTTCATCATATATCTAGTATCCAATGTATGAAAATTCTTTAACATCATGCTAAGGACGAAACACTCTATAGAAGTCATTATTTATATGTTATGTAGTATAAAACATTATTATTCAACCATACTCATTCTTACATTCATGTTCTTTCTTGACCGCTATCCTTTATTAATTTTATTACTTATTCATTCATCTACCTATTGTCTACTTATGCCCTATCAACTTATCAGTCTATGTTTACTCGTGTCAATTTGTGACGCGCGAAACTTTGGGCGTTCGTTCGAGAACGCGAAAAAACGTTCTCGTATTATTTTTTCATTTTATTTTTAATTATATTGACCTCCCGAGGTGAACTCCAAAAAATGCTTAGTAAGATCGAATTCCACTCACGACGACAGAATCGAGCGCCTCCAAGATAAAATACCTCCGTTCGCTCTGATTTCAAATTCATAACATATTATAGCATATTATTTCGTAAATAAATTATCTCGTAAGTGCCATGTACGTTGTATTATATTTAAACATCTTAATTGTCTATTAATAAGAAACACTGTAAAAACAAAACAAAGTTATAGTAACTGTTTAATTGTAATTAACTGTAATTAACAATAACTTGTAATGTACTTCAGTGAAACTGTAATTAAATGTAATGATTTAATTTATAATGTAAGAATGTACTTTAATAGAAGTGTAATTAAACAACAAGTGAATATGAAATAATCCATAATTGTAATCGAAATTGTAATGAACCAAAATTAGTACGTACTCAGTCATGTACTTAATTTGTACTTGTGTACTATTACGAAATGATATCGCCTTCATAAATATAGACTCGGCGAAAAATACAAATTAGTTTTTATTTTTATTTTTTTAAATTCTTATTTGCAATCATTCAAAAACATCTGATGTGTTTAAAAAAAGGGGGGAAAATTTAACCTTCAACTGTCCTCCCCAAAACATTTAAGCTATATTATACATGTACTTGAAAAATTAGGCACCACTTCATTTGCCACTTCATTTAAGGCTCTTCTTCATTGCACTTCTTCATATTAGCACCTCATTAGGAGGGGGCAGAGGCCCCTTGCCTTCTTAATATTTTTAGATTCCGGCCTGAGCCATGGTCGAAAGAGGTCGAACCTCTACCCTTGTAAATTCAGAGTACTAACTGTAATTTTTGAGAAGTAAACCACAGTAAAAGAAGTTTTTTTATCTTTTTCCTTCGAGCCTTGTTCTCTTCAGGAACTCAGTCAGTAAGTCGACAAGTTATAAAAGAAAAGTCGATAATTTTTAGTATCAGAAAAAGTATCAGAGTATTATAAAAAGAGAAGAATTAAAAATTGGCGACCCTTTGCCCAAATTAAGAGACAACCCAAGCACCATAGAAGATATCGGCATAACAGAGTGGCGACCCACCATTTAAGGCGACCGAAAAGAATTATAGAAAAGTATAAAGAAGAAACATCCGTTGCAGCCTCCTAACCAGAACCCCCCCGTCGAATCCGAACCGACTCAGGGCCATAAAGGGGGGGTTAACAGCTGGCGACCCTGCCAGGATAAGAAAAAGATTTTTAGAAGAAGATTTGTAGAAGAAGATTTTTAGAAGATGATTTTAAGAAGAGGCCACTCTTTGGCCAATATAGAAATTACCCTGCATCAGGATAAAACCAGTTGACCGGCGTGTCACGACTTCTAGTTCGTAACATCCACCCTTGAATCGGTGTGTCACGACTCCAAGTTCTCCACGCCTAGTTTTCATCCAAGAAGAAGTAGCCAGCAAGACGTCTTCAGGACACGTCTCAAGGAAATTTTGTTAAGTACAGAGTTTGTTTTTTTAAGAAATTTATAACACTTGAAAAGTCAGCATTATTAAAAGTTAATATTTAGTATGGAGCCAGAATTAACACAAGAAACACAGTGAACACTTCAGACACCAGTGATACATTTGTTTTTATTGAAAACAGTAATTTAAAGAGAGTTAATTGTAAAGAGTTAATTGTAACAGAGTTAATTGTAAGAGAGTTAATTTCAAAGAGAGTTAATTTGAAAGAGAGTTAATTTCAAAGAGAGTTAATTTGAAAGAGAGTTAATTTGAAAGAGAGTTAATTTCAAAGAGAGTTAATTTCAAAGAGAGTTAATTTCAAAGAGAGTTAATTTCAAGAGAGTCAATTGTCACAGAGTCAATTGTCACAGTTATTTGCACTATTATATTCAGTATAGAATAATTTTACTTTATGTACCTTCCCGTACATTCGAGTGAAATGTTGTTTACATTTTTTTTATTTTTTTTGCAAATTTTTTCCAATTACTGAATTGAATTGACTTTCAAATTAAGAGAGAGAGAGAGTTTAGAGAGAGTTTATAGAGTTACAGAGTTACTTGAAGCAGTTTCAAGTTCCATTTTCAGTTTTCAGACACTTTCAGTTGGTTGTAACCCAAAAGGGACAACCAAACCCCAGAGATTTATAGATACTTGAAGTAATTTTGAAGTCATTTTGAAGTCATTTTTTGAAGTCAGTTTTGAAGTCAGAAGGTTGCACCAAGAGGGTCAACCAAACCCCAGAGGTTAATAGTCTCCACTTGATAAAGATCAAGTGCAGTCATTTTCCGTTTTCAGTTAATCTTCACTTGATAGCAGTTCAAGTGCAAGACAGTTTAAGTTTCAGAATACTTGATAAGAGGTCAAGTCAGAAGGTTGCGCCAAGACGGGCAATCGCCCAGACATTTATAGAAATACTTGATAAGAGGTCAAGTCAATAGGTTGCATCCAAGAGGGACAACCGCCCCAGAGATTACAGAAGCTAGTTTCGAAAAAAGTTAGTTTTGAAAAAATTTAGTTTTGAAAAAGTTAGTTTTGAAAAAGTTAGTTTTGAAAAAGTTAGTTTTGAAAAAGTTAGTTTTGAAAAGTTAGTTTTGAAAAAGTTAGTTTTGAAAAAGTTAGTTTTGAAAAAAGTTAGTTTTGAAAAAAAGTTAGTTTTCAAGTCCCAAGTTTTCAATGCAGTCAATTGAATTCAACTTTTCCTTTGTAATTTAAGAGAATTTAATTTAAGAAAAATGTAATTTAAGAATTTAATTCAACCTTTTTTTGTATTGTAAAAGAGAATTAAATTCAACCTGAATTGACCGGGTTGCGTCTTTGGTTTAACCTTTTCTTTGTTTGTAAGACGGAAATTCACTGATTTGTCTTTCCCTTTTCATGCATTGTTATGTATATAAATATATAGTTATGTAATTCATTAATTGTAACAAAACCGTTTTTACAAAGGTTGTAACGATTTTGGTAATTATTGTAATGTATATGAGGAACATGCCGTCCCTCCGTTTTGTTTCAACTTTTTTTAATTTTTGTTTTAAGTAGTGTGACAAGCAATTTAATAAAAAAAAAAAAAAAAAAAAAAAAAAAGAGCAAAGTGCTCACGAAAGACTTATTGTCAATTTCAAACTTATATCCCCCACTTAGTCATAGTCACTCAATTCCCCCGAATGTAGTACTCCAAACTTTGTTTTTTATTTTAATTTATTTTAACACCCCAACCCCAGTTGAACCCAGTGTCGACCAAAACCGTTTTTACAAAAGTTTTTAACGAGTTTTATAATTATTTTGATTATATGATGAGAGAAATAGCGTAACAATTAATCGATCATGTACCTAATTTATCCTGCTCTGTACGATCGGGAAATTTACCCGTATGACCGCACATACCCTAAATTTCAGTCATTTAATTTTTAATAAAACTTCTACACAATAAAACAGATGTATTTGTCTATATGCAAACAAGTTTTCAGATTAAAAAAAAAAAATCAAATAATTCAAATTCTATCAACATTCAACGAAAGAGTATAATTTTTCTACTTAACAGGCAAAAATTAATTAACCTTTCTAATATATTTTTTTATTATATAAAAATAATTTTTAATGTAAAATTCAATTGAAATTATTAAAAGAAAAGATTGTTCGAAATGCTTCCCTTTCATTTCAATAACTTTTTTATTCTTGATCGAAATTCATCTATGGTTCGATTTACTTTTATTTTTTTAGAATATTATAAAATTGTATTTAGCTCGTTGAAATGCATAATTGATTCATATTTTTAATTTGTTTTTTTTTTATTTTGTTCAATTAATCGTGAGTAACTGTCCTTAAATTGTTATTGTACCATTTGTAAGGTATCAAACGAAAATTATAGTCAAATTGACATACTACTACAGTATATGGTTATGAATTTTAGTAGTCGAATTTAATTGTGTGTCGAAATTCAATTTTAAAACCGTGAGAGTTACTGTCATTACTCGTAAGGTCTTCTAAGTACGTCTTTTTTTATTACCTTAATACGTGTAACTGATTTAATTAAATACTTAAACACTACCTTGAACTTAAAGGATTTTATAATAATAATAATAATGATAATAATAATAACAATAACTGACTTAAACTTAAAAGATTTTATAACCCTAAACCCATCTTAAATTATTATACATTATCTTTAAACTTTGTTAATTCAAAAACCTCCCAAATCCCTACACATTTGACCACAGGTCTATACATCATCCACTACGTAATTCGATTTGTACCTACAACAGTCAATAAAAATGCATGTATGTCACTATATATATATATATATATATATACAAACCTTATGCTAAAATCATTGAATATCACAATAAAACTATTTCATTACGTAAGTGCAAATTATGCTATTTAGTCTTAATCATTTTTGCTTACTATATATAAATTCTCGCTCATGCATTTATTCAGTTAATTTAACAATCCTCTCCGCTAATCTGTCTCTCGAAATTATCAGCTACACACTTTATACCTAGTACACAAAAATACACACTAGACCACAGGTCTATATATCATCCATTACGTAATTCTATTTTTACATACACTAGTCAATAAAAATTAGCTTATAGATTGTACGATTTATATTTTTCCCTTTTACCTATTCATTATGAATGTAATTTTCCCACAGGAAAAAAAAAAAATTTTTGCTAAAAATTTTACACTATCATTCTTTGTCTAGCTTAATTGTTTATCTAAAATTAAAATATTAATCTTTGAATTCTTTTATATTATATAATAACTCACTTGTTCTGTATAAAAATTTGTAATGTAAAGAAAAATTCGTCATCTAACTTGAAGTAGTTAGGATGTTATTTTCTCATTTGTATTGTATTAATGGTACCCTATTAGATTATTGTATAAATATCGTTTTTTTTAAAAGGGGAGAGCAATGTAAAAATGAAATGAATAATCAATATTCATTTTTACGTAAGAACCAAAATCGCTTAACGCGAGTTTGGATAATAATTTTACTTGTAGCTTCCTATTTTTTTGTTCGTGTCACAACCCTACGATCTACCATATCTATGGTTTAGTCGTATCCATTTTTCCATTTGTTATAGAAGTTATTATAATTAATTATGATTGTCTTGCATCTCACCCTCGACCCTAGATTATACATACGCATTGCATATAAGAGGATTGGAACCCGTAGTTGTGCTTCTTAGTCCTTGATACCCACTCTGTCTTTAATTCGTTTCTTTTAGGTCCTCCCAAATAATGACTTACAGTTATACTGTACGTATGACATAATGTGAATAACTATGACGTCTTAAAATAACTTTATTCTCTTTACGTTTCCCACTCTGTGTCTCTAATTTGTTCTTGTAAATCTTCCTAATAATGATTTGTACTATACGTAAAAATTCAATAACTATGACGTCACATTTTCCCTTCATCATATATCTAGTATCCAATGTATGAAAATTCTTTAACATCATGCTAAGGACGAAACACTCTATAGAAGTCATTATTTATATGTTATGTAGTATAAAACATTATTATTCAACCATACTCATTCTTACATTCATGTTCTTTCTTGACCGCTATCCTTTATTAATTTTATTACTTATTCATTCATCTACCTATTGTCTACTTATGCCCTATCAACTTATCAGTCTATGTTTACTCGTGTCAATTTGTGACGCGCGAAACTTTGGGCGTTCGTTCGAGAACGCGAAAAACGTTCTCGTATTATTTTTTTCATTTTTATTTTTAATTATATTGACCTCCCGAGGTGAACTCCAAAAAATGCTTAGTAAGATCGAATTCCACTCACGACGACAGAATCGAGCGCCTCCAAGATAAAATACCTCCGTTCGCTCTGATTTCAAATTCATGACATTATTATAGCATATTATTTCGTAATAAATTATCTCGTAAGTGCCTATGTACGTTGTATTATATTTAAACATCTTAATTGTCTATTAATAAGAAACACTGTAAAAACAAAACAAAGTTATAGTAACTGTTTAATTGTAATTAACTGTAATTAACAATAACTTGTATGTACTTCAGTGAAACTGTAATTAAATGTAATGATTTAATTTATAATGTAAGAATGTACTTTAATAGAAGTGTTTAAACAACAAGTGAATATGAAATAATCCATAATTGTAATCGAAATTGTAATGAACCAAAATTAGTACGTACTCAGTCATGTACTTAATTTGTACTTGTGTACTATTACGAAATGATATCGCCTTCATAAATATAGACTCGGCGAAAAAATACAAATTAGTTTTTATTTTTATTTTTTTAAATTCTTATTTGCAATCATTCAAAAACATCTGATGTGTTTAAAAAAAGGGGGGAAAATTTAACCTTCAACTGTCCTCCCCAAAACATTTAAGCTATATTATACATGTACTTGAAAAATTAGGCACCACTTCATTTGCCACTTCATTTAAGGCTCTTCTTCATTGCACTTCTTCATATTAGCACCTCATTAGGAGGGGGCAGAGGCCCCTTGCCTTCTTAATATTTTTAGATTCCGGCCTGAGCCATGGTCGAAAGAGGTCGAACCTCTACCCTTGTAAATTCAGAGTACTAACTGTAATTTTTGAGAAGTAAACCACAGTAAAAGAAGTTTTTTATCTTTTTCCTTCGAGCCTTGTTCTCTTCAGGAACTCAGTCAGTAAGTCGACAAGTTATAAAAGAAAAGTCGATAATTTTTAGTATCAGAAAAAGTATCAGAGTATTATAAAAAGAGAAGAATTAAAAATTGGCGACCCTTTGCCCAAATTAAGAGACAACCCAAGCACCATAGAAGATATCGGCATAACAGAGTGGCGACCCACCATTTAAGGCGACCGAAAAGAATTATAGAAAAGTATAAGAAGAAACATCCGTTGCAGCCTCCTAACCAGAACCCCCCCGTCGAATCCGAACCGACTCAGGGCCATAAAGGGGGGGTTAACAGCTGGCGACCCTGCCAGGATAAGAAAAAGATTTTTAGAAGAAGATTTGTAGAAGAAGATTTTTAGAAGATGATTTTAAGAAGAGGCCACTCTTTGGCCAATATAGAAATTACCCTGCATCAGGATAAAACCAGTTGACCGGCGTGTCACGACTTCTAGTTCGTAACATCCACCCTTGAATCGGTGTGTCACGACTCCAAGTTCTCCACGCCTAGTTTTCATCCAAGAAGAAGTAGCCAGCAAGACGTCTTCAGGACACGTCTCAAGGAAATTTTGTTAAGTACAGAGTTTGTTTTTTTAAGAAATTTATAAACACTTGAAAAGTCAGCATTATTAAAAGTTAATATTTAGTATGGAGCCAGAATTAACACAAGAAACACAGTGAACACTTCAGACACCAGTGATACATTTGTTTTTATTGAAACAGTAATTTTAACAGAGAGTTAATTGTAAAAGAGTTAATTGTAACAGAGTTAATTGTAACAGAGTTAATTGTAATAGAGTTAATTGTAACAGAGTTAATTGTAAGAGAGTTAATTTCAAAGAGAGTTAATTTGAAAGAGAGTTAATTTCAAAGAGAGTTAATTTGAAAGAGAGTTAATTTGAAAGAGAGTTAATTTCAAAGAGAGTTAATTTCAAAGAGAGTTAATTTCAAAGAGAGTTAATTTCAAGAGAGTCAATTGTCACAGAGTCAATTGTCACAGTTATTTGCACTATTATATTCAGTATAGAATAATTTTACTTTATGTACCTTCCCGTACATTCGAGTGAAATGTTGTTTACATTTTTTTTATTTTTTTTGCAAATTTTTTCCAATTACTGAATTGAATTGACTTTCAAATTAAGAGAGAGAGAGAGTTTAGAGAGAGTTTATAGAGTTACAGAGTTACTTGAAGCAGTTTCAAGTTCCATTTTCAGTTTTCAGACACTTTCAGTTGGTTGTAACCCAAAAGGGACAACCAAACCCCAGAGATTTATAGATACTTGAAGTAATTTTGAAGTCATTTTTGAAGTCATTTTTTGAAGTCAGTTTTTGAAGTCAGAAGGTTGCACCAAGAGGGTCAACCAAACCCCAGAGGTTAATAGTCTCCACTTGATAAAGATCAAGTGCAGTCATTTTCCGTTTTCAGTTAATCTTCACTTGATAGCAGTTCAAGTGCAAGACAGTTTAAGTTTCAGAATACTTGATAAGAGGTCAAGTCAGAAGGTTGCGCCAAGACGGGCAATCGCCCCAGACATTTATAGAAATACTTGATAAGAGGTCAAGTCAATAGGTTGCATCCAAGAGGGACAACCGCCCCAGAGATTACAGAAGCTAGTTTCGAAAAAAGTTAGTTTTGAAAAAATTTAGTTTTGAAAAAGTTAGTTTTGAAAAGTTAGTTTTGAAAAAGTTAGTTTTGAAAAAGTTAGTTTTGAAAAAGTTAGTTTTGAAAAAGTTAGTTTTGAAAAAGTTAGTTTTGAAAAAAAAGTTAGTTTTCAAGTCCCAAGTTTTCAATGCAGTCAATTGAATTCAACTTTTCCTTTGTAATTTAAGAGAATTTAATTTAAGAAAAATGTAATTTAAGAATTTAATTCAACCTTTTTTTGTATTGTAAAAGAGAATTAAATTCAACCTGAATTGACCGGGTTGCGTCTTTGGTTTAACCTTTTCTTTGTTTGTAAGACGGAAATTCACTGATTTGTCTTTCCCTTTTCATGCATTGTTATGTATATAAATATATAGTTATGTAATTCATTAATTGTAACAAAACCGTTTTTACAAAGGTTGTAACGATTTTGGTAATTATTGTAATGTATATGAGGAACATGCCGTCCCTCCGTTTTGTTTCAACTTTTTTTAATTTTTGTTTTAAGTAGTGTGACAAGCAATCTTTAATAAAAAAAAAAAAAAAAAAAAAAAAAAAAAAAGAGCAAAGTGCTCACGAAAGACTTATTGTCAATTTCAAACTTATATCCCCCACTTAGTCATAGTCACTCAATTCCCCCGAATGTAGTACTCCAAACTTTGTTTTTTATTTTAATTTATTTTAACACCCCAACCCCAGTTGAACCCAGTGTCGACCAAAACCGTTTTTACAAAAGTTTTTAACGAGTTTTATAATTATTTTGATTATATGATGAGAGAAATAGCGTAACAATTAATCGATCATGTACCTAATTTATCCTGCTCTGTACGATCGGGAAATTTACCCGTATGACCGCACATACCCTAAATTTCAGTCATTTAATTTTTAATAAAACTTCTACACAATAAAACAGATGTATTTGTCTATATGCAAACAAGTTTTCAGATTTAAAAAAAAAAAAATCAAATAATTCAAATTCTATCAACATTCAACGAAAGAGTATAATTTTTTACTTAACAGGCAAAAATTATTAAACCTTTCTAATATATTTTTTTATTATATAAAATAATTTTTAATGTAAAATTCAATTGAAATTATTAAAAGAAAAGATTGTTCGAAATGCTTCCCTTTCATTTCAATAACTTTTTTATTCTTGATCGAAATTCATCTATGGTTCGATTTACTTTTATTTTTTTAGAATATTATAAAATTGTATTTAGCTCGTTGAAATGCATAATTGATTCATATTTTTAATTTGTTTTTATTTTTATTTTGTTCAATTAATCGTGAGTAACTGTCCTTAAATTGTTATTGTACCATTTGTAAGGTATCAAACGAAAATTATAGTCAAATTGACATACTACTACAGTATATGGTTATGAATTTTAGTAGTCGAATTTAATTGTGTGTCGAAATTCAATTTTAAAACCGTGAGAGTTACTGTCATTACTCGTAAGGTCTTCTAAGTACGTCTTTTTTTTATTACCTTAATACGTGTAACTGATTTAATTAAATACTTAAACACTACCTTGAACTTAAAGGATTTTAAATATATATAATAATAATGATAATAATAATAACAATAACTGACTTAAACTTAAAAGATTTTATAACCCTAAACCCATCTTAAATTATTATACATTATCTTTAAACTTTGTTAATTCAAAAACCTCCCAAATCCCTACACATTTGACCACAGGTCTATACATCATCCACTACGTAATTCGATTTGTACCTACAACAGTCAATAAAAATGCATGTATGTCCACTATATATATATATATATATATATACAAACCTTATGCTAAAATCATTGAATATCACAATAAAACTATTTCATTACGTAAGTGCAAATTATGCTATTTAGTCTTAATCATTTTTGCTTACTATATATAAATTCTCGCTCATGCATTTATTCAGTTAATTTAACAATCCTCTCCGCTAATCTGTCTCTCGAAATTATCAGCTACACACTTTATACCTAGTACACAAAAATACACACTAGACCACAGGTCTATATATCATCCATTACGTAATTCTATTTTTACATACACTAGTCAATAAAAATTAGCTTATAGATTGTACGATTTATATTTTTCCCTTTTACCTATTCATTATGAATGTAATTTTCCCCACAGAAAAAAAAAAAATTTTTGCTAAAAATTTTACACTATCATTCTTTGTCTAGCTTAATTGTTTATCTAAAATTAAAATATTAATCTTTGAATTCTTTTATATTATATAATAACTCACTTGTTCTGTATAAAAATTTGTAATGTAAAGAAAAATTCGTCATCTAACTTGAAGTAGTTAGGATGTTATTTTCTCATTTGTATTGTATTAATGGTACCCTATTAGATTATTGTATAAATATCGTTTTTTTTTAAAAGGGGAGAGCAATGTAAAAATGAAATGAATAATCAATATTCATTTTTACGTAAGAACCAAAATCGCTTAACGCGAGTTTGGATAATAATTTTACTTGTAGCTTCCTATTTTTTTGTTCGTGTCACAACCCTACGATCTACCATATCTATGGTTTAGTCGTATCCATTTTTCCATTTGTTATAGAAGTTATTATAATTAATTATGATTGTCTTGCATCTCACCCTCGACCCTAGATTATACATACGCATTGCATATAAGAGGATTGGAACCCGTAGTTGTGCTTCTTAGTCCTTGATACCCA
Source organism: Bathynomus jamesi (assembly GCA_023014485.1). Lineage (NCBI taxonomy): Eukaryota > Metazoa > Arthropoda > Malacostraca > Isopoda > Cirolanidae > Bathynomus > Bathynomus jamesi. Next base: position 5,152 of record JAJOZX010020128.1, on the reverse strand, counting down.
CTCTGTCTTTAATTCGTTTCTTTTAGGTCCTCCCAAATAATGACTTACAGTTATACTGTACGTATGACATAATGTGAATAACTATGACGTCTTAAAATAACTTTATTCTCTTTACGTTTCCCACTCTGTGTCTCTAATTTGTTCTTGTAAATCTTCCTAATAATGATTTGTACTATATAACGTAAAAATTCAATAACTATGACGTCACATTTTCCCTTCATCATATATCTAGTATCCAATGTATGAAAATTCTTTAACATCATGCTAAGGACGAAACACTCTATAGAAGTCATTATTTATATGTTATGTAGTATAAAACATTATTATTCAACCATACTCATTCTTACATTCATGTTCTTTCTTGACCGCTATCCTTTATTAATTTTATTACTTATTCATTCATCTACCTATTGTCTACTTATGCCCATCAACTTATCAGTCTATGTTTACTCGTGTCAATTTGTGACGCGCGAAACTTTGGGCGTTCGTTCGAGAACGCGAAAAACGTTCTCGTATTATTTTTTTCATTTTTATTTTTAATTATATTGACCTCCCGAGGTGAACTCCAAAAAATGCTTAGTAAGATCGAATTCCACTCACGACGACAGAATCGAGCGCCTCCAAGATAAAATACCTCCGTTCGCTCTGATTTCAAATTCATAACATATGATAGATTATTATTTCGTAAATAATTATCTCGTAAGTGCCATGTACGTTGTATTATATTTAAACATCTTAATTGTCTATTAATAAGAAACACTGTAAAAACAAAACAAAGTTATAGTAACTGTTTAATTGTAATTAACTGTAATTAACAATAACTTGTAATGTACTTCAGTGAAACTGTAATTAAATGTAATGATTTAATTTATAATGTAAGAAATGTACTTTAATAGAAGTGTAATTAAACAACAAGTGAATATGAAATAATCCATAATTGTAATCGAAATTGTAATGAACCAAAATTAGTACGTACTCAGTCATGTACTTAATTTGTACTTGTGTACTATTACGAAATGATATCGCCTTCATAAATATAGACTCGGCGAAAAATACAAATTAGTTTTTATTTTTATTTTTTTAAATTCTTATTTGCAATCATTCAAAAACATCTGATGTGTTTAAAAAAAAGGGGGGAAAATTTAACCTTCAACTGTCCTCCCCAAAACATTTAAGCTATATTATACATGTACTTGAAAAATTAGGCACCACTTCATTTGCCACTTCATTTAAGGCTCTTCTTCATTGCACTTCTTCATATTAGCACTCATTAGGAGGGGGCAGAGGCCCCTTGCCTTCTTAATATTTTTAGATTCCGGCCTGAGCCATGGTCGAAAGAGGTCGAACCTCTACCCTTGTAAATTCAGAGTACTAACTGTAATTTTTGAGAAGTAAACCACAGTAAAAGAAGTTTTTTTATCTTTTTCCTTCGAGCCTTGTTCTCTTCAGGAACTCAGTCAGTAAGTCGACAAGTTATAAAGAAAAGTCGATAATTTTTAGTATCAGAAAAGTATCAGAGTATTATAAAAAGAGAAAATTAAATTGGCGACCCTTTGCCCAAATTAAGAGACAACCCAAGCACCATAGAAGATATCGGCATAACAGAGTGGCGACCCACCATTTAAGGCGACCGAAAAGAATTATAGAAAAAGTATAAAGAAGAAACATCCGTTGCAGCCTCCTAACCAGAACCCCCCCGTCGAATCCGAACCGACTCAGGGCCATAAAGGGGGGTTAACAGCTGGCGACCCTGCCAGGATAAGAAAAAGATTTTTAGAAGAAGATTTGTAGAAGAAGATTTTTAGAAGATGATTTTAAGAAGAGGCCACTCTTTGGCCAATATAGAAATTACCCTGCATCAGGATAAAACCAGTTGACCGGCGTGTCACGACTTCTAGTTCGTAACATCCACCCTTGAATCGGTGTGTCACGACTCCAAGTTCTCCACGCCTAGTTTTCATCCAAGAAGAAGTAGCCAGCAAGACGTCTTCAGGACACGTCTCAAGGAAATTTTGTTAAGTACAGAGTTTGTTTTTTTTAAGAAATTTATAACACTTGAAAAGTCAGCATTATTAAAAGTTAATATTTAGTATGGAGCCAGAATTAACACAAGAAACAGTGAACACTTCAGACACCAGTGATACATTTGTTTTTATTGAAACAGTAATTTTAACAGAGAGTTAATTGTAAAAGAGTTAATTGTAACAGAGTTAATTGTAACAGAGTTAATTGTAATAGAGTTAATTGTAACAGAGTTAATTGTAAGAGAGTTAATTTCAAAGAGAGTTAATTTGAAAGAGAGTTAATTTCAAGAGAGTTAATTTGAAAGAGAGTTAATTTGAAAGAGAGTTAATTTCAAAGAGAGTTAATTTCAAAGAGAGTTAATTTCAAAGAGAGTTAATTTCAAGAGAGTCAATTGTCACAGAGTCAATTGTCACAGTTATTTGCACTATTATATTCAGTATAGAATAATTTTACTTTATGTACCTTCCCGTACATTCGAGTGAAATGTTGTTTACATTTTTTTTATTTTTTGCAAATTTTTTCCAATTACTGAATTGAATTGACTTTCAAATTAAGAGAGAGAGAGAGTTTAGAGAGAGTTTATAGAGTTACAGAGTTACTTGAAGCAGTTTCAAGTTCCATTTTCAGTTTTCAGACACTTTCAGTTGGTTGTAACCCAAAAGGGACAACCAAACCCCAGAGATTTATAGATACTTGAAGTAATTTTGAAGTCATTTTGAAGTCATTTTTTGAAGTCAGTTTTTGAAGTCAGAAGGTTGCACCAAGAGGGTCAACCAAACCCCAGAGGTTAATAGTCTCCACTTGATAAAGATCAAGTGCAGTCATTTTCCGTTTTCAGTTAATCTTCACTTGATAGCAGTTCAAGTGCAAGACAGTTTAAGTTTCAGAATACTTGATAAGAGGTCAAGTCAGAAGGTTGCGCAAGACGGGCAATCGCCCCAGACATTTATAGAAATACTTGATAAGAGGTCAAGTCAATAGGTTGCATCCAAGAGGGACAACCGCCCCAGAGATTACAGAAGCTAGTTTCGAAAAAAGTTAGTTTTGAAAAAATTTAGTTTTGAAAAGTTAGTTTTGAAAAAGTTAGTTTTGAAAAAGTTAGTTTTGAAAAAGTTAGTTTTGAAAAAAGTTAGTTTTGAAAAAAAGTTAGTTTTCAAGTCCAAGTTTTCAATGCAGTCAATTGAATTCAACTTTTCCTTTGTAATTTAAGAGAATTTAATTTAAGAAAAATGTAATTTAAGAATTTAATTCAACCTTTTTTTGTATTGTAAAGAGAATTAAATTCAACCTGAATTGACCGGTTGCGTCTTTGGTTTAACCTTTCTTTGTTTGTAAGACGGAAATTCACTGATTTGTCTTTCCCTTTTCATGCATTGTTATGTATATAAATATATAGTTATGTAATTCATTAATTGTAACAAAACCGTTTTTACAAAGGTTGTAACGATTTTGGTAATTATTGTAATGTATATGAGGAACATGCCGTCCCTCCGTTTGTTTCAACTTTTTTTAATTTTGTTTTAAGTAGTGTGACAAGCAATCTTTAATAAAAAAAAAAAAAAAAAAAAAAAGAGCAAAGTGCTCACGAAAAGACTTATTGTCAATTTCAAACTTATATCCCCCACTTAGTCATAGTCACTCATTCCCCGAATGTAGTACTCCAAACTTTGTTTTTTATTTTAATTTATTTTAACACCCCAACCCCAGTTGAACCAGCGTGTCGACCAAAACCGTTTTACAAAAGTTTTAACGAGTTTTATAATTATTTTGATTATATGATGAGAGAAATAGGCGTAACAATTAATCGATCATGTACCTAATTTATCCTGCTCTGTACGATCGGGAAATTTACCCGTATGACGCGACATATACCCTAAATTTCAGTCATTTAATTTTTAATAAAACTTCTACACAATAAAACAGATGTATTTGTCTATATGCAAACAAGTTTTCAGATTTAAAAAAAAAAAAATCAAATAATTCAAATTCTATCAACATTCAACGAAAGAGTATAATTTTTCTACTTAACAGGCAAAATTATTACCTTTCTAATATATTTTTTTATTATATAAAAATAATTTTTAATGTAAAATTCAATTGAAATTATTAAAGAAAAGATTGTTCGAAATGCTTTTCCCTTTCATTTCAATAACTTTTTTTATTCTTGATCGAAATTCATCTATGGTTCGATTTACTTTTATTTTTTTAAATATTATAAAATTGTATTTAGCTCGTTGAAATGCATAATTGATTATATTTTTAATTTGTTTTTATTTTTATTTTGTTCAATTAATCGTGAGTAACTGTCCTTAAATTGTTATTGTACCATTGTAAGGTATCAAAGACGAAAATTATAGTCAAATTGACATACTACTACAGTATATGGTTATGAATTTTAGTAGTCGAATTTTTGGTGTGTCGAATTCAATTTTAAAACCGTGAGAGTTACTGTCATTACTCGTAAGGTCTTCTAAGTACGTCTTTTTTTTATTACCTTAATACGTGTAACTGATTTAATTAAATACTTAAACACTACCTTGAACTTAAAGGATTTTATAATAATAATAATAATGATAATAATAATAACAATAACTGACTTAAACTTAAAAGATTTTATAACCCTAAACCATCTTAAATTATTATACATTATCTTTAAACTTTGTTAATTCAAACCTCCCAAATCCCTACACATTTGACCACAGGTCTATACATCATCCACTACGTAATTCGATTTGTACCTACAACAGTCAATAAAAATGCATGTATGTCCACTATATATATATATATATATATATATATATACAAACCTTATGCTAAAATCATTGAATATCACAATAAAACTATTTCATTACGTAAGTGCAAATTATGCTATTTAGTCTTAATCATTTTTGCTTACTATATATAAATTCTCGCTCATGCATTTATTCAGTTAATTTAACAATCCTCTCCGCTAATCTGTCTCTCGAAATTATCAGCTACACACTTTATACCTAGTACACAAAAATACACACTAGACCACAGGTCTATATATCATCCATTACGTAATTCTATTTTTACATACACTAGTCAATAAAAATTAGCTTATAGATTGTACGATTTATATTTTTCCCTTTTACCTATTCATTAT